>CAJHQP010007264.1:0-33233 GCA_905132765.1 Moricandia arvensis
TCTTTTCATACAATTTAAATTTTATTATTCACTCGGGTTGGTCCGCGCTTTGTGTTATATACGTTAATACATTGTGTTGATATTTATTTTTAAAAGTTTAGTTACTCATCATCCTATATAGAATCTTTGTTTATATAAGATAATAATTGTATCATAAATATTCGTTATTATATTATTTTCTCTGTTTCATAATAAGTGTCCACTTTAATACATTTTTATTAATTATTGAGTTAAGAATAATTGTAAAAATCTGTAAAATTTGATTAATATATACATTGCAAAAGTAAAAGGATTCTTATAATGAAATAAATCATAAAACCTAAAACCATTAACAAACTCTATTTCAATTATTTTAAGGTTCGTTGCCATTGCTGTCAAAGACAATATTGTCGACGCATAAGTAAGCGCTTTTGAAGCTCAAATATATTTGTTTTGGATTATGTAAAAAATTTGATTTATTTGTAAATTTTCTATTATTTTCTTAATTTAATTTCCAGTTCTAATTTAATATTTTGTAGTCTTCTGTAAATGAATAATATTGTGTTAACTGTTTTTTTGTTCAATGTAATTATTTTCAATATTTGATAATAATGTTAAATTGTATGAAACCAAAAATACCCAACTAACAATAAAGATAATGAGGATAGATAGAAATTATTTTTATTTTTTGTTGTACAACTTCAATAATTTTTTTCATTTGGGATGATGAATTTTTGTTTTTATATTCTAATATTTTACGTGATCCTCATGTCGGGTTGTCTCTGACACTTCACAATTGCTTCCAGCGGATTGGATAGAACTTGGCACATGGTACATTTATCTCCCGGTTTGGATGGACCATATGTAAACTGAAGAAGAGTTCAAGAATGAGTAATACTCAAAAGACGTTTGTGTAAAAGATCATTTTAGTTATGGAACAACACACGAATAAAGTAAGCTTGTGGAGGCAAGTTTTGCATTCATGTTTGGAACACTAAAAACGTAGATTTTTGTAACCATTCGTTGTCTGATTTCAATGTCCTAAGACTCTTAACTGAAAAGAAAAAGCATACCAAGAGTGACTGCTAGCTATGTCTTATTATTTTAAATTTCATGCACTAAATAATGTACGAAAACATCTTGTGCCAGTTCACAGTCATATCAATGCATAATCAAGCATAGATACTTGTCTTGGCTTGTCAATTAATTTTATAGTGCACACATAATTATATGCTTAGCAAGAAGCATGTATATGTGGCAAATATTACCTTATTCAAACAATGATGATCATTAAGAAGTATTGACTTTAGCTTCAACATCGGCTCACCCATTCCCATTGAGAACCACGTTTTTCACCCTATGCTCGAACACTTCCTCGATAGCCAGCACATAGACATATAAATTTACACTTGAAAACTCAAGCCATGTTTACACTGTACCAATAATTCTTCTCACGGGTGTGGATGGTTCCAACAACTAAATCGAGTACAATGATACTCTCACTCTCTCGCTGACCTTGATACCAGGTGAACACATTTAAAATGTTCCATTCACAAAGAAACTAAAACAACAAAATAAAAAATCTTATTATTTAGTACTACTCAGGAGCAGGAAGAATAAGTAAGTATAATCAGACCATTAACACCTCAAGACTACGCACAACCTTGTAAAGGATACACAGACTCGAAACAGAAATCGAGAATTAATAAGATGGTAACCCAAGGGTCAGATTAATATCAGAGAGAGGAAGAGAGATTTGGAGCTTACGGAGTCAGAGAGCAGTGAAACATAGATACTTTAGTTTTCTGATGCATAAACATACCTCCATGGCCAAACGTTCTTCTTCTGGTCTTCGAATGACACAAAATGCAGTATCCCACTGTCAAGAAAGTATTGGAGTGTTAGGAGTGTGTTAGTAACTAAGCAAGCAGGCCTCATGAACAGACTTTAAGATCCTTGCATCATACATACACTTTAGAAAGCCAACTTACGCATATGACTTCTTCATCTTTCTCGAGTGTAAAATCCTTGCATGATGTTTTGGTTTACCTCTATGATCAATGCAAGCTAGTAACTCACAACACAAAGAATTAATAAATCGTAGGTGGGAAGTAAAAATTAAGAAACGAAAAAGCAAAAGGTACAATGACTTACCAGTAGTCCAATATCAAAGACACTTTAATATCATTGAATGAAACCAAATACTTTCTCATCGTAGTTTTGAGTTCAATCGCAAGTGTTATTTGTAGGAGAAGATTCCTTCTTTAATCATGGATAAGGGGAGAGGTATTGAATGCGTCGGAGAGGAAGCTATTTGAAGGAAATAAGTTTGCTTTGTTTTTTTCACGGATTCAAAGTGAAGAAGGGTAACCTTTTTGTAGGTGCAGATACACCAACTTAGAGAAGAGGAAGTTACATTGAATGTCAGATCGTGGTTGATGTGATCGATGGAGTTAATAAGATGATAAAGGAGATGAATCTGTAACTGAACGTTTCGATTGATTATGCTAGAAGAGTAAACGTCGCGATTGAAGACCCATAAGAGTTTCCACACGTCCATTCTAGCATCGCAATTTCTGGAGACTCCATTGTTAGTGTAATCGAAGGATGTTGTCGGAGATAGTAGAGGAGGATGAAGAAGACGATAAGCTTTAGTTGATATGGACTCGAAGCATTTACTAAAATACAAAAGCCAAAAACAAAGCCCAAAACGGAACCATAAATGAAGTGCGTCGTTTTTTAAATGGACAGCTGTCATCCTCTCCTTACACTATTTGATGACGTGACGCGCGTCCAGGAGAGAAACAAAGTATTCTTTATATAGATAGATAGATAGCAAAGATGGTGACTCAACTGGTTAAATAAAATATTAATATCATTTTTATCAGAATAATAATAATGCTATTAATATATATATATACATATCTTTTATAATATTAAACAGAAGTAAGTTGGTAATTTTTGGAGTGACATGTGTCATCAACTATTTCTAAGTAAACATAGCTTTTTGTTTTATATTTAAAATAATTAGTTAAAAAAATTTTTAAATTTTCCACAAAAGAAAAAGTACGGTTTCTATGTAATTTTGTGTTGTAAAAGAGGAAATAATGTTCTTCCAAATCTTTGAAATCCTCCTACTAAGTAAGTAGATTTGTTATGCAAAGGAGATGTTTTGAGTAAACATTTCTTTGAGTTTATTCGAGCATGTAACATGATGTTTTCATTCATATCACTGGGTGGAAGAATATACAATACTATTAACAATGATTGTCGTCCATATATTTTTTTAAATGAATAGTGAAAATTATCACCTAATGGGTGACAGGTTAACAGAAGGTGAAATCCTCAAGTTTTTACTGCTCTACTAGATGATAGTATTAACGAAATTTCAAACTACATCAATGCTTATGGGTAATTTTTTGCTAAGTCAATGGTATCTATTTAAATCAAAATATATTGGGAATTCTAAAAATTTGAGATTATTAATTTTGAGGGCTACATGAACCGAGGTATCATGTCTGAAGGAGAATATTGTAGGACTTTTGAAGAAGTTTTTGTATGAGCATAATCTTCATGTTAAGGCTTTCAGATAAGCTAGGGATAGATTTAATGTCGAGGGAGGTGGAAATTTTAAACTACAATTGATTGATGGAAGAACACACAATCTGCCTACAGCTGATGTGGTTGCAACATTTATTCATGGAGATTTTGTCATGAATATGGAGACACGAGATATTATTCTCAAGACTAATACATGTAGATTCCAAAGAATTAGCGAACTTCTTCCATCATATTTGCCTCTTTAGTATCCTATATTGTTCCATTGTGGAGAAGATGGTCCGTCATGACATACTAATTGGTTATGATAACACAAACAGTAGGAAACACAAATCTATCACAATGCGAGAACTTTTTGCGTATATAATACTGGGGATTTTCCAAATATGAGTCAAAACTTGATTTTAAATGCAAAAGTGTAACCCAACTCAAATCAAATGCAAAAGTAACTCAAAAGTCTAGTGAAATTACAAACATTCTCTCATGACTAAACAAAAAACAGTATTGTAGGTTACTATTATAACCCTGCGAGTGAAAAGACTTTAAGGGAAGTCTTCTGAAAGTCTTCTCATGATGTAGATCTTAAAATTAGTTTATAAATTTTATAAAAAAAATATTTTGATTAGTAAAAATCCTAATACTGTAATTATAGACAAATTTAGATTTGATAAAATTGAATAGTTTTTTAACATAGATGAGTAAATATAAGTTAGTCATGATATTCTTTGGTTTAGGGTTTGGTAACTATGTTATAGTATTGTATGTGTTTTAAGGGTTAAATTGTGGTATCTTAATTTTTTTCAAAAACTAAATTTGACCTATATGTGTTTAGTTTTGTATATATTAAACACTTTATAAGTTTATTAAAGTTTTTGTATGTGATTTATTAATATATTTGATTTTGGGGTTTTGAAAGATTTAAATTTTCGAAGATGTAATGCACTAGAAGACTTACTAGAAGACTTAACTACCATTTTCCACTTAAAATTTTAGAAGAATTTAGGTTTTCCACCTATTTTTAAATCTTCCAATAAGTCTTCCAGTGGAAGTGTTAAGTCTTCAATAAGATCTAGTGTATTAGATCTTAAAAATAATTTCATAATTTCATAAAAAATATTTTGGTTGGGGAAAAATTCTAATCATCTAATTATAGAAATTTTAAGTGATATAAATTTAGATTTTAAAGTTTATTTAATTTTTATGAAGTGTTTGTTTCTAATTACTTAGTTATTTTGAGTTTAGGGTATATGGGACTTAAGTCTTCTAACAAATAATGCACTAGAAGACTTACACGGAAATCTTCGGGACAAATAGTAAACTTAGGGTCTAGAAGGATTTGAAGTAAGTCTTCGAGGAGGTAATATATTAGAAGTACTTGAAAGTCTTCTGAATCGAAAATATTTAATTTTATTGGAATTTTTTTTTTCTTATATAAAGAAAAAAATACACATTATATCTCTTCCTCTCAAATGACTGCAACAAAATGTAATATTCTAATTCTAAAACTCTCCAACCTCTCTTTAATCTGTTTGAACTTAAAAACCAAACTTTATATCAAATTCTCATTTTTATCTCATGTTTCTCACTTATTTATTTTGTTTTTTTTGAGGTTTTTCATCACATGGTTCTCATATTCCACTCCTTTAAAGATAGATCTATAAATCATATTGTTTTTTCATTTGGTAACTTCTTGTTGCTTAAAGTTCTTAACTTTTGAAAACTCTTTTTGTTGTTTTAAGTTCTTACCTTATTTTTGAAGCTTTTAATGTTTGAAGTCAATTGAATTCTTTTGGATATGTAGGTTTTTCAAATACGAGACGACTTGGAAGACTTTCATGGAAGTCTTCTCTGAAGTCTTCAACAAATAATGCACTTTTCTCCCATATATATTATTTCATAACAGATGTGAGCATTTTATATCAATTTCTCATTTTTATCTCATGTTTCTCACTTATTTATTTTGTGGTTCTCATCTTTCACTTCTTTAAAGGTAGATATATAAATCATATTTTATCATTTGGTAACTTCTTGTTGTTTAAAGCTCTTAACTTTTGAAAACTGTTTTTGTTGTTTTAAGTTCTTACCTTATTTTTGAAGCTTTTCAATGTTTTCAAGTCATCTGAATGCTTTTGGATATGCATGTTTTTCAGATCTGAGACGACTTGGAAGGCTTTCATGAAAGTCTTCTCGGAAGTCTTCCAACAAATAATGCACTAGAAGACTTCCGTGGAAGCCTTTTAGGCGAATAATAAATTTAGGGTCTATAAGATTTTCAAATAATTCTTCGAGGAGGTATTCTATTCGAAAACATTTAAGTAAGTCTTTCATAAAAAACCCAAACTTTATTTAACTTCTCATTTTTATCTCATGTCTTTCTCATTAATTTTTTTCTTTGGATGTGAAGGTTTTTCATACCTGAGACGACTTGGAAGACTTTCATGGGAGTCTTCTTAGAAGTCTTCCAACAAATAATGCATTAGAAGACTTCCGCGGAAGTCTTCTGGATGAATAGTAAATTTAAGGTCTAGAAGACTTTCAAATAAGTCTTTCATAAAAAAACAAACTTTATATTACTTTCTCATTTTATCTCATGTCTTTCTCACTAATTTATTCTGTTTGAATATGTAGGTTTTTCCAGATCTAAGACGATTTGGAAGACTTCCGGGGAAGTATTCTAACATATAATGTTCTAGAACACTTCCTGGAAGTCTTCTGATGGAGTCTTCTCTTATGTTAATTGGAGTTCAAACTTGTTTTTGTAGAGGAATGATCTATAATAATATTGTTTATGGTCGTTTTGTGATTTTCAGATGTACTCTTTTAATTGTGAATTCTTTTGTAAATTTAAAGAAGATATTAATGAAAAAATTTGGTAAATATATTCATATCTACAATATTATCTTACCAAAAGTACTTGACATTGTTAAAGTTCTTGATACAATTGGAAAAACACAATAACACAAAAAAGAATCAAATTTATTACGGTTAAGGGAGAATACTTCTCAAGAAAATTAACCAAATTCACCAAATATCAAATGTTACATAAATATTTAAATCTATTATGATCATCAAGTTCTATACTAGTAATAGAATCCGGATTTTCTAATGCAATTTCCTCCAAACATGAAGGCAACCGCTCATACCCATTTTTTGGTTGACATAGATATTTTCAGCATTCAAAATTAGAGAACATTAACAAACATAGAAATCAAGGTCAAAAAATTAACCCTGAATCTATCATTACCTAGAAACATCTATAAACATATTTGATAACCTTTAAATTATCACCAATAAAGTTATGAATTTCATTAAGAACCTCAAATATTGTCTAAAACACATGAATTAACAAAAAAAATTTTAAAAAGTCATTTTAAATTTGAAGAAAATGAAGGTTTACTATACATTGTCGTATAAATTTTCGTGAAAGTCTTTCTAGAGAAGACTTTACTAGAAGTCTTCCATTTAGGTTATTTTTTCAATTGAAATTTTATAATGGAAGACTTCCAGAAAAGTCTCCTAAGGAAGTCTTCATTTGTAAATATTTGCTTACTTTTGTAATTCAAAAATACTCAAAAATACCAGAGAAGACTTCCCTGGAAGTCTTCCCAGATAAACATGTTAGTTTTGCAATTGACCGATCTATGTCAGAAATTTGACTTTCGATAGAAGACTTCCTGGTAAGTGTTCCAACGGAAGACTTCCACAGAAGTCTTCTCAACTTTTAAATTAAGTCGTCTAACAGTCGGTGGAAGTCTGCGTAGGT
Source organism: Moricandia arvensis (assembly GCA_905132765.1). Classification (NCBI taxonomy): domain Eukaryota; kingdom Viridiplantae; phylum Streptophyta; class Magnoliopsida; order Brassicales; family Brassicaceae; genus Moricandia; species Moricandia arvensis. Next base: position 7,301 of record CAJHQP010007264.1, read on the forward strand.
TACTTTTGCAATTGACGATATTTAACTTTTGTTGAGAAGACTTTCAAAGAAATCTTCCGCTGGAAGACTTCCCTGAAAGTCATATTTTATTACCTTATGTTTGACAAGAATCACGGAATAAAAATCTGGAGGACTTCCACGAAAGTTTTCTCTGAAAAACACAGAAATTCAATTGCAAAACTAACCTATATTTTTGACCAGAAGACTTCTGTGGAATTCTTCTCGCAAACAAATTTGAGTAAACAATTAGTTTCATACCTTAAACCATTGAGAAAACTTGCTTAGTTGTCCAAGCACACAAAACTTCACCAAGACATCTACTCAATCGTTAATGACCCAGAATCATGAGCTTGAATGGCTATATGAACCTTAAAAAATTTGAATCAAAAACCTTAAGTTTTTTTGGATGAATATAGAGAGAAATTGAGAGATATGTAGTTTTGTGGATAAGATATGATATAGAATGTGTGAAAATCGATTTTTGATGCATTAAGAGCTTCATATTCGCTGTTCATGGTTGTTGGGTGAATTTATGTCAATGGCATTTTCGGGAATAATTGATGAAGATGGGGGATGATAGAGTAAAACATAATCTTTGAAGACTTACTTAAAGTCTTCCAGTGGTATTTTCGTGAAAAATTAGAACTTCTGAGGTGAAAAGGGCAAGTCAAAATTTTAAAATAAAATGGTTAGTTTTGTGTTTGAATTCAAGTTTTGTGTCAATTTTGCAAAACACCCTAGAATACTGGAGTGGTATGATGAAGCTCCAACCACAACCATATCAAACAAGTTATTCCAGTAGTTTCTTGTCGACGTATACCAATGATTAAATCAAATCGTTTACGTTATGTTTTGGTTCATTCAGAAGAAGCTTCGTTGCAATAACTAAGAAAACAGTAAAAATCTTCTAAGGTTGGTGTCGAAACTCTAAATGATCAAGGCACAATAATCTATACTCCATCAACTTTAACTGGAGGACCACTATATATGCATCAACACTACCTTGATGCAATGGAAATATGTAGGTATTATGGATTTCCTGGCATATTTATTACATTTACATTCAATCCAAAGTGGCTAGAGATTACTAGATATCTTGGTCATTTGCTGTTGACCACCGAAGATAGACCGGACATCATTTGTAGAATTTTCAAAATTAAACTTGATGATCTCATGGCGTAGGTGACCAAGAAAAAAGCCGGAAAACTACAGCAGATACCAACTATCGCTCTCCAAATCATAAATATTTTTAATTATATTACATTAACATAACATAATTAAATAATATTATATTCACAGCAATGTATACCACTAAATTCCAGAAAAGAAGTCTACCACATGCACATATTGTGTTTTTCTTAGAAAAGTAACAAGATTCATATTGGTTATAACATTGACCGTTTTATATCTGTGGAAATTCCTAACAAAACAAGGAGCATAAGTTGTATAAGGTAATTAGTGATAGTATGATGCATGGACCATGTGGAGTTGCAAATTTTGTCAGGTTTGTATGGCAACATAGAAGTGTTCTAATTGTTTTCCTATGAATCATGCCATGGTAACATCTATAGATAAACATGGTTTTCATTCATATCGACGTCGAGAAAATAAATTTTATGTCAAAAAGAATGGAGTCAGATTGGATAATCGTTATGTTGTACCATATAACAAGGAGATTATGATTCGATATAGATCACATATGGATGTTGAGTGGTGCATCCAAACGCGAGCGATAAAATATTTGTTCAAGAACATTTACAAGAGTTATGATTATGTTTATGATGCAGTAGATAGCGAGAAAGATAAAGTTGTTGATGAATTAAAATGCTATTTGGAGTGTAGGTATAAGAAATGTTTTTAATTATTATTATTTTATTTGGTATTATTAATTATCAAATTATTATATTGATTTCTAGCACAATATGCATTACTAGTTTATGTATGTTTCTGCATGTGAATCTATCTAGAGAATACTTGCTTTTCTCACTCATTATCGTACATTAGCTGTAGAAAAACTATGATTCCATCCACCTAATCAAAAAATTCATATTCATGACGAATTCGAACCCTTAGAAAATATTCTTGAATGTACGAGTGTTAGTGTGTCACAGACTTTAGGTTGGTTTGAAGCTTGTAAGATTTATCAAAAAGCAAAGGACATAACGTATGATGGAATGCCTACTAGATTTACATGGAAAATGAAAGAAAGAATATGGAAACTGAGGAAGCGTTCTATTGCAATTGGGAGAATTACACATATCAATAATAAAATATCAGATTTGTACTATCTTTTGGTTCTACTGAATAATGTAAAAGGTACTGAATAATGTAAAAGGTACTGAATGTTTTGAAGAAATTTGTATTGTGGATGGCATAACCTATGCAACATTCAAAGAGGCATGCAAAGTATTAGGATTGTTTGATGATGATAGGGAATACATTTTAGATATTGAAAAAGCGAGTATATGGTCTACTGGTTTTATCTCCATAGGTTATTTGTTATTGTGTTGATAACAGATTGCCTTATTCAACCAAAATTTGTCTGGAATTTTGGAATATTTAACAGAAGACATTTTGTATCACCAGAAGAAAAACAATCCCGATTAAAAATGTAATTATATATTTTAAATTTTGTATCTAATTTATCATACAATTTTAATGTACAATATATATAACAATACTACTTTTAATTTCCAACTATGGTTTGCAGGATTAACTCTATCTAAGGATTACCTTAAAAACACCACCCTTACAGAAAATCGAATATCTTCTGGAAAAAAGTGCTAGCTCATTGAAGAACTGGAAGAAAATTCCTAAACCAGATGATTTCTAAAGTTCCGATGGAAGCCGTTTTATGGACGATGAGCTCAAATACAACAAAAAATAAAGAAAAGAATAACAAAGACTACTTTTAATGATTATAGATGAGCAAAGATCTGTCTATGAAGAAATATTCGATGTTGTTATTCACAGTAAGGGTGGTGTATTCTTTTTATATGGTTTTGGAGGATCTCGCAAAAATTTTATCTGTAGAATACTTTCAGCTGCTATTCGTGGATTAGGTAAAAATTAAGGTTTGAGCATTTTACCCAGATTCGAAAACCGGAACCGGAATCGACCCGAAAATACCCGACCCAAAACCAAACCAAAAATTTACAAGTTCCTAGTTGGGTCCAAAATTACTGTACCCAAAAGAACCAAAACCAAAACCAAAAAGAACCAATCCAAATAGACTTGGACCCGAAAAGAACTGACCCGAATGGACCCGAGCCGACAAGAATCGACCAAACAAGAACCGACTCATACTTGACTTAAAAACATGAATATCCAAAACTATGATTATATGTTCTATTTTTTTATATATTTTAGCTTATAATTTAATTGAAATGTATTTATGTTGACAATCTTTTTAATTTTACTTTGTAAGATTTTCAAGTACTATGAAGTTTTAAATGTAAAATTTAGAGTTGAAATGTTTTATTTTAATTATTAATAGTTTTTTTAGTTATTTAGTAAAGTTTAGATAATTTTGAAAAAAATTGAGCTAAGTAGATGGAGTTTAGATATTTGGTGTCTTTTTGGATCCTGAAAATCCGAACCCAACCCAAACCCTATATGGATCAAGAAATTATGGGTATTGTGCACATATTTTAATAATAGACCCTAAATAACCGGACCCAAGAGGAACCGACCTGAACCCAAACCAAAAAAATTCAAGTACCTATTTTGGTCCAAACTCTAGGACCCAAAGGACCCCGACCGAAAGGAACTGGCCCGAACCCGACCGAAGACCCGAACACCCATGCCTAGGTAATATTGTTATCAAACTGCCTTCAGTGGAATCACATCCCTCTTACTAGAAGGTTGACATACTGTTTACTGTAGTTTTAATATCCCAATCAATTATGATGAATCAACTTCTTACAAAATTCCTCTTCGATCAAATCTTGCAAAGTCATTGCAATTGGCGGATTTTATTCTGTGGGTTTTAGAACCTATGATGAGTAGACATTTTTTCAAAAATCTTGATAAGACACTATGGAATATTATCAAGAGTAGAAACCATTCGGTGGCAAAATTATTGTATTCAGAGGTGATTTTCGGCAAATTCTACCAGTTTTTTCTTATGGCGGTCGAACGGAAACTGTGTTGGTTTTCTGAATTTATCTTATTTTTGGGTTCATTTCAAAGTGTTTAAGCTTACTAAGAACATGATATTTCTTTCTGGTCGTAGCAAAAATGAAGCCGAAGAGCTTCTGTTATTCTTAGAGTGGATTCTTGCAGTTGGAGATGGTAATATCAACAAACCAAATGATGGGATTGTGGAAATTGATATTCCAAATGATCTTCTTATGAAAAAGTGCGATTATCCGATATCTACTACTGTGAAGAGGTATATGGATTATCATTTGGTGGTAGAACAGATCAAGCATTTTACAAAAGCAGAGCAATTCTTTGTCCTACAAATGATGATGTCGATCAGATAAATGATTACATGCTATCAAATTTGAGAGTTACTTATTAAAATTTATTTTCATATATGTTTCTCCTTTTTAGTAGTAATATAGTTTCATGATGATTGATGACGAATAAAATTCTATTTTAAGTAAAGTTATGCTATATCGAAGCTTAGATAACATTAAACTAACGGATGTGGATCCCAAAAATGTTGTAGATTATTCAGTAGAGTTTCTAAACTCTATCAAGATTTCAGGTTTTCCTAAAAATGAGCTTACACTGAAGGTCAGTGCTTTTGTAATGTGTATGCGTAACCTTGATCCTACAAATGGATTATGTAACAGAACCATGGATTATATAACAAAACCATGATTATGATATCTAACCCATCCCATCTTGTTGTTGAGGTTGTCATCATAACAAGAAGTGAAAAAGATGCTGGTATCAAAATGTTGATACCGAGGATGTATGTTACACCATTTGATGGGAGGTTCCCATTCCAAATGCGTTGTAGACAATTTCCTTTGACGTTAGCTTTTACAATAGTGATAAACAAAAGTCAGAGTCAGTCACTGGAGAATGTAGGTTTGTTTCTTCCAAGACCTTGTTGGGGTAAAAATCAGTACTCTCGAAATCAGCATCTAAAAATCGTGTTTCCATACGAATGCAGTCTCGAAACCGTCTCAACGAAACTCTCCAGGCCAAAAACTCGAAATGAAAAACACGGCCTAACCAACTTGCCAAACGGGCGAGTTGGACAGCTCACACTGACGAACTCACCCGTATGGCGAGTTGGACGGCACAAACCAACCAACTCGCCCGTTTGGAGAGTTGGACGGCACGGACCAATTAACTCGCCCGTATGGCGAGTTAAACGGCAAGAACCAACCAACTCGCCCGTATGGCGAGTTTGATGGCACGGGCCAACCAACTCGCCCGTTTGGTTAGTTGGACAAGCCTAACTCGCAGAACGCGCGAGTTTGGTGGCACGAGCAATCCGATTCGCTCGTTTGGCAAGTCGGATCAATCAACCCATTTTGACCTCATCCTCGTTAACTCCTTCTTTCGATACTTGATCGAACTTATCTTTGTTCCATCTCGATCCGGATTGACATTTGAACTTTACCAAAAGAACTTGTTTTCCCGAGAAAGGATCTGGTAGATCGTATGAGACGGTAACAGTTAACTAAACACCTACAGTCACACGCCCCATACGAAAGATGCTAACTCTCGGACGACGTTTTTTTAGCAATGCTCTTTCGATGAAATCCTAGAAATGCTTAAGTCAGAAAATGGCCCGATGAAGTCTAAAGCTTGGCCAAAGGCCCACTCACGATTTTATCCGAAGTCAAGCCCAAAATTTATGACGGTTTATCTTTTATTTTGCAGGAAGCGATAAATGTTAAGTTCGGAAGATAAATGTCAAGATTGGAGAATAAATGTTAAGTTTCTGAAGATAATTTTGGAGATCGAGGAAAAAAAGGAATATTTCCGCGAAGCGATAAATTTGACCAAGGGCAGAAAGGGAAAGAGCAAACCGCCTCTGGAGGAGTATATAAGGACTTCAAGGGTGATGATGCAGAGGACACACAAAAATCTCCACTCAGAGCAAACATAGCTTAACACTTAGAGCATTAAGGCAACTTTCCGTTTTTGTTATTCGAGCTGCGACTCAACTAGGGTTTTACAGTCTTAGGTTATTAGAACTACAGATCTCGCCGACATCTCTCATAGCCGAGGCTCCCATCCTATTGTAAATGCTCATACCCAAATTCGGAATAAGACATCTATTTGCTCTTATTTTTTATTTGTACTTTGCTTTTCGATATTTACTTTGTATTCTGACTGATTGGCGTGTTTTTAGCAGATATCTGGGACCTCTGGGAAACTAGGGTTTACCCTGCGTTCCTAATTCAAAGGAAATCAACAGTGCAAATTTTGGTTCCCACAGTTTGGCGCTAGAAGGGGGGCATTGGATTATCTAACTCGAAATGCCACCAAACGTTTGAGATATAGTATGCCTAACGAAATAGACAACGGTGTGATCTCTTTCAAGGAAGGAGCAACGACCTACCCGGTCAAACCTCTCAACGATCTCTTTGTCATCGAGCTGACAGTCCAGAATATCGATGTCGCAAGGATCTTAGTCGACACCGAAAGCTCGACCAACATCATCTTCAAAGACACACTCGAACGAATGGGAGTTGAATTATCCAAAATCGCGGAATATCCAAACCCAATAGTAGGGCTATCAGGGGAAGCTACCATGACTCTCGGCACGAACGATCTCTCCATGAAAGCCGATAATGTGTCGAAAATTGTGGAGTTCCTGGTGATCGATCGACCCACATCCTACAACGCAATCGTAGGTACTCCATGGTTGAACTCAATGCAAGCAATTCTGTCGACGTACCATATATGCCCCAAGTTCCCAACCCCTCGCAGAATCGAGACCATCTGGACATATCGTAGGATCTCGCGAGTTTGCTTTGCTGCAGAGTTAAAATGGAAGAATCCGTTAGCTGAATTTCCTCATAAAAATAAAAAGAAATCGTCTGCCATTAACATTGCTCCAGAACCTGACGATACTGAATCTTTTGGCAGTCGCGAGCGGGCGAAGCTTTGGATGGGAAACGAGAACCGACCTGCGAGCCCGTTGTCTCGGTATGTCTAGATGAAGCATTCCTAGATCGTTGTGTAGAGATTGGTGCAAACCTGAGCGAATCTCTAAAAATCGAGCTTACAGCTTGTTTGGAGGAGAACTCGCACACGTTCGCATGGACCGCAGAAGATATGCCAGGGATCGACATCGACGTCACATGTCAGGAGCTCAACTTTGACCCGACGTTCAAGCCTGTCAAACAAAAGAGACAAAAATTGGGACGAGAATGTGTCGAAGAGGTCAACGCCGAGGTCGAAAAAATCCTCAAAGTCGGGTCCATAACAGAGCTCAGGTATCCGATTGGCTCGCTAACCCAGTAGTTGTCAAAAAGAAGAACGAGAAATGGAGAGTCTGTGTCGATTTCACCGATCTCAATAAAGTGTGCCCGAAGGATAGCTTCCCACTGCCACATGTCGACCGCTTAGTCGAAGCAACAGCAGGGAACAAACTCTTGTCCTTTATGGATGCCTTCTCTGGATATAATCAGATTAGAATGAATCCTAACGATCAAGAAAAGACCGCGTTCATAACTAACAACGGCACTTACTGCTACAAGGTAATGCCATTCGGTCTCAAGAATGCTAACGCGACTTATCAACGGCTCGTTAACCGTATGTTCTCAGAACAGTTCGGAAAAACAATGGAGGTCTACATCGACGATATGGTCGTAAAATCTCTCGAAGAACAATATCATATCACCCACCTCCGAGAATGCTTTGAAAGGCTACAACTCCACAATATGAAACTAAATCCCGCGAAATGCAGGTTCGTAGTGGCATCGGGAGAGTTCCTAGGTTACCTCGTGACCTACCATGGGATCGAAGCTCACCCAAAAAAAATCACCGCGCTGATCGAAATGGCTTCTCCAAAAACGAAACGAGAGGTACAGAGATTGACCGGTATGGTGGAAGCACTAAACAGATTTATCTCACGATTAACGGACAAATGTTTGCCATTCTACGACACGCTGAAGGGGAACAAGAGATTTGAATGGTCTGAGGAATGCGAAAAGGCCTTCCAACAGCTGAACCATTACTTGGCCACTCCCCGGGTACTCGCGAAACCGGTAGAAGGAGAACCATTCTTCCTGTACATTGCAGTATAACCCACAGCAGTAAGCGGCGTCCTTATCCGAGAAGAACGCGGCGAGCAAAATCCCGTTTTCTACGTAAGCAAAACTTTGCTTGACGCAGAGACGCGCTATCCGATGATGGAAAACTGGCACTCGTAGTGGTAATGTCAGCACGGAATATGTGTTCCATTTATATAAGGGCAAATCGATATTTTATAGATAAGTAAAATGTGATCCATACAAAATATTCAGTTGCACGCTAGGCTATCATAAGTAATCGGTTGCACAATAGGCTACACATAAGTTCATCATATCTAATCTACCCAAACACATCACACATCCATCCTTGGCTTGGTCCTCACAGTTCCTTGGCTTTACCACGATCCTGAACAAGTCCTGAAAAAAACATAATCACAACACATCAATATATAAACCGATAACTTAACAAGGGATCTAGTAATGCATGGTTCAGATCCTAAGAACACATTTCTGGTCCAAATCTGACCTACTCAAATATACTTCCAAAAACTAATTAAAATTCATGATAATTTCCAACTAAGAGAATGCCATAATCAGAATCCAATGAATCGACCCCAACCATGATCAGCCAATGCAGTCAAAACTGACATCTCCAAATTCATTCGCTAATACTAAATAAAATTCATGATAATTCATGATAAACCCTAACTAAGAGATTGCTATAATCATATCTTAATAATTCATTCAGGAACTATTAGATTTCGACCAAGCGTCCAGCCTAGGGCCATGGACTTGTCGACTGAACCGGCCAAGGCCTGCGCTAAGTACCACTGAATCTGATTCCTCAGACATGATCAGAATATAAAAGGAACGAGATGGATCAGTAATTAAAACGGTGATGGATGCAACCAAAACAATCGCACCACAAAAACTCATCCGGGAAAACCATGGGCTTGGGCGATGGTCTGCGGTTGGCATCACTGACCTTAGGTGTACGTTCCTCTGGGGCCAAGTCCTTCTCCTTCTCCTTCGACTTATACTTGTACTTCTGCCTGGTTTCCGTTATCATTCCTGATCTCCCCACAGTCAGAACTTGTTTAGAACAGACAACCACCAATACACACACACGGTTTTATTTTCCTAACCGCCGATCTCTGTCTATCTCTTTCTCTGGTATGATTTTGGCAGAGGTTTGCCTTAAGACTTTTGTGTCATTCTATGTGCCAGACACTCTATATTTATAGAGAATGTCCACGCCAACTTCCCCTTAGGCGAACAGGTACAACCGGAAGAGAGAACAAGCATAATTGCCTCTCTTTGCATCCTTTCGCCCAAACTGCCCACCTGCCAATTGTTGGGCGTGTGGGCTATTCCTGGACGGCCCAAAGCATCAGTTTGGGTCCCCAATTCAGTGCCAAGACCCACGGATCCTGCCATGACCCATAATCCCCTGGTGGATCAGGCCACACCCAACCAGACCCAACAGCCAACCATGACCCGGCCACCACTGGCCTGGATCACAACACTTTACCAAGCTGAGATGAGCTGACTGCCAGCTGCCTCAGCTGGGTGTGCCAGTAATCCAGCTCCAGTGAGCTAGCTTACACTGTGTGAGCTACCTTTCAGGTCCATTTAGCTGGCTAGCACTGTGTGAGCTACCGTCCAGCTTTCTTTAGCTGGTTTGAGCTTTATCTGACCCTTGTTCAGATTCTAGAGTACTTGTCCAGCTTCCCTTAGCTGGTTTGAGCTTCTTCCTTCCTATTCTGGTTAAGTCTCAGCTATCTGATACCCTTAATCCCTCTTACGGACCATGATACACTTGTCTTTAAGCCTTATGACCTGACTGGTGCGTCCCCTCGCACCATGGTCCGTCCAGCGACCCTATCTAGGATCGTGGACATGATAAAAGGCACACCCCAACTTTCCATCAGCCAGCAGAGGTCCTCTTCGCGTTCAGAATCTGGGCGAAGAGAACGTCCGATTCAGTGTTTGAACTGTGGACGTACTGGCCATGAGAAGGCAAATTGTTAGCAGTTAGTAGGCTTTCCAGATTGGTGGGAGGAGCGATCTGAATACAGAGGAACAAGAGGAAATAGAGGTAATGACAGAGGTGTTCGTATGCGTGGTGGCAGCTCGCCTTCAGATCGCAATACGAACACTAGTGCAAGAGCTCATGCCACTACTTCTAACTCGTCTGTATTTCTTGAGTTTACTAACGAGCAATGGAGGGTACTTTCTCTGATGCTAAGTGAGAAGGCGAATTTCCCATTTGACAAAATTTCTTGTAAGAACATACATGGTGATCTGATCTTGGACATGGAAGCTTCTCACCATATGACGGGGAATATCTCGTTTCTCGCCAACACCACTAGTATAGCTCCGTGTCCAGTAGGATTCTCTGATGGCAATAAGACATGCCACTCATACGAGCGTGTTTTGTATATCAGATCGTATTAGTCTTCAGAATATTTTATTCGTTCTGAATCTTAATTGTTCTTTGATATCGGTTTCAAAGTTGTTAAAGAAAACAAACTGTTTTGCGGTATTAACACATACATTTTTTGTGTTACATGACAGTTTCTGAGGACCTCGATTGGAGGTGAAGAACGAGATGGGGTGTACAATTTCAAAGATGTCATGGCTACACGGGTTCATCGGATGGCTAGTCCTACAGTTAGTTTAGCTGATCAGTAAGGCGACACCAGAGGCTTGGACATGCATCGTTTTCAGTTTTAGCTACTTTAACTAAGTTTTCTTCGAATAAAGTTGCTGCCCTAGGTCCTTGTGACATGTGTTTTAGGGTTAGCAAACAAGAGAAGTATTTTTCGATAGTAATAATAAATCAAATGAGTGTTTTGCTTTGATTCATTGTGATGTTTGGGGCCCTTATCAAATTCGCTCATCGTGTGGAGCAGTATACTTTTTGACTATTGTTGATGATCATTATCAGTCAGTTAGGACATATCTTATGCTTGAGAAATCATAGGTTAGAACAATGCTTCAAAACTTATGCAAGATGGCTGAAAACAGTTTGGTAAAGTAGTTAAAACAGTGTGTTCCAATAACGAGACTGAGTTTATGTGTCTTGCATGATTCTTTTGTGAGAATAGTATATTGCATCAAACGACTTGTGTCGGCACTCTTCAACAGAATGGTTGCGTGGAGCAAAAACACAGACACATCATGGATGTGTCATGAGCACAATTGTTTCAGGTGAATCTGCCGGCTACGTTCTGGGGAGAAGCTATCATGACCGCTGCACATCTTATTAATTGTACTCCATTTGGTGTTTTGAGTAATGCATCGCCATATGAAATTATGTTGGAGAGAAATAGTCATATGATTATCTCCGAGAATTTGGGAGTCTCTGTTATACACCCTTGAGGTCTAGAGATAAGGATAAGTTTGGCGTTCGCAGTCGTCTTTGTGTGTTTTTTGGTTATCCTTCTGGTTAGAAAAGACGGGAGGTGTTTGATATGGATAAATAAGAGTTCATTATATCTCGTGATGTCGTTTTCCATGAATCTGAGTTTCCCTATGCAGCTTCTCCAAGTTCAGCCTATACAGCTCCAGTTACGGAGTAGCAAACCGAATCTTTTGAATCCGATTGGAATGCTGAGTTAGTAGCTCTCATGTTCAAAAGGGGCAGCAATGAGAATGTATCTCAAACAGAGGTTCTGGCTGTTGAGCCTACAGTTTTGCAATACTCGGGAGCAATCTATGTCCGATGTCACTGCAGAAGTCAACTTGCTACCAATCAACATGCTAACTACTGAAATTGATCCGGCAAGTCTACTTCACAGACACCACCAGATTAGACTGCTCTAGTTGTCTCTCCAGTCGTTCCTGAAGTTGAGCTTGAGCTCCTTCGAAGAGGACAACGTACGATAGCACTACCAACCAAGTTTAAAGACTACGTGCCTTATCATGCTAAGTGCACTAAAGACACCCATCTAGTTCCACGCTTCTCTTCGTCATCGTCCTCGAAAACAGTCTCAGGTACGAAAACTTATCCTCTCGATGCATATGTGTCTGATCTTAATTTCTCACCATCAGATCAAGCATTTCTTGCAGCAGTTACATTAGGGGTTGAGCCCAAATGCTATTCTGAAGCTGTTCAAACACGTGTCTGGCGTGACTCTATGAAACTTGAGATTGAAGCTCATGAGGACCGAGGTACTTGGGAAATTACTTCACTTCCCCCTGGCAAGACTGTGATCGGTTCTCAATTGGTTTACAAGATCAAATATAACACCGATGGCACTGTACGAATACATAAGTCAAGACTGGTAGAAAATGGAAATAAACAAGTTGAAGGTGACGATTTTCATGAGACATTTGCTCCAGCAGTGAAAATTTCTACAGTTCGTTGTTTGCTTCGTATAGCCTCGGAAAAGAAGTGGGAAGTTCACCAAAGGGATGTTCACAATGTGTTTATTCATGGTTACCTTGAAGAAGAATTTATATGCAGTTACCTCCAGGATTCTCGCATTCTGATAAGACAAAAGTTTGTTGTCTACGAAAGTCAATTTATGGGCTTCGACAGGATCCAAGGTGCTTGTTTTCTAAGCTTCCTAAAGCTCTGATTCAGCTAGGGTTTGTTCAGTCATATTCAAACTAATCTTTGTTCAATTATACGAAGGGTGATATCGAAGTTTGAGTATTGGTATATGTGGATGATTTGGTTATTGCAAGCTACAGCTTATCCAAGCTAAATAAATTCAAAGTCTACTTTGGAGAACATTTTCGTATAAAAGATCTAGGAAAGTTAAAATATTTTCTTAGTATTGAAGTTACTCGAAATGCATAAGGAATGCTTCTTTCTCAAAGAAAATACTCGCTGGATAATATTTCTGATACTGGTCTTCTTGGTGCTAAGCCAATCAGCACACCGACTGAGAAGGATCTTAAACTTTGAAAGATGATAGCCCAATTTTTGGCTAACTGACGCCTTATAGACGCCTGGTTTGTCTAGTTTACCTCTGTATTACTTTTCCTTAACTTTTCTATGCCAGTCATCTTCTGTCTCAGTTTATGAAGACGCCACGAGAAGGACATTTGGCAGCAGCCTTACATGTTGTACGTTATCTCAAAGGATCACCAGGACAAGGTATTCTCTTAAGCTCTAACGAGGATCTTGATCCCTCCGTTCTATTGTGATGCCGACTTGAGATCCTGTCTGTTGTCTCGTCGGTTTCTCAGTTTGTAAGTGGTTCTTCTTGGTCGTTCTCCGATTTCGTGGAAAACAAAGAAGCAGGACACAGTGTCACACTCTTCGGCTGAAGCCGAGTATAGTGCGATGGCCTATGCATCTAAAGAAACTAAATCTGTGGTACAGTTAGTTGAGGATCTTGGTCTTAAGGTTCCCAAACTGATGCCTTTCTACTGTGATAATAAATCTGCCATGCATATAGCAGCTAATCCCATTTTTTCATGAGCAGACAAAACATATTGAGCGATATTGTCATTGTCTTCGTGCACAGTTATGGCAGGGCTCATCTCTACTCATCATGTTCATATGATGGATCAGGTTGCTGATATTCTTAGGAAAGCTCTGGGCCGTCCACATTTTGATACTTTGTTGTCCAAATTGGGTGTTGTGGATCTCCCCGCTCCAACTAGAGGGGGAGCATTAGGAGAATAGGATAATTACCAATTATATTGTGATATGGTCATATCGGTTTAGGATATTGTCCTATATTCTCCTAGGGTTTTCGTGAGCTTAACATGTATATATACATTGTCTTGTAAAACTTGTTCAATAAGAAAATATTCTCGAATCACAAGTGTTCACTTTACACCTTTCGCCACCAATCTTGACTAATATTTGATTATGCTTCCATCAGCGTTTGCGTTTGATTTTGAAAATCCACTTCAAACTGATTGCCTTAGCTCCCTCGGGTAGATCAACTAAACTCCAGGTATTATTCTTAATGATAGATAATATTTTGGCTTCACAAGCATCACACCACACCTTCTCTTCTATGGCTTCTTTAAAGTCCCACAGTTCTTCATTCAATAAGAGTAAGAGACGTTCTCCGTCTGCTTCCACTAGATAATTAGAGTCGTCTAGGTAGATAGGGTTGTTACTTTCTCTTGTTGACCTTCTTGGTTGTACTTGATCTATTAGGTTTTCATCGAGATTTATTGGCGAATTCGGGATATAAATTTCAGTTTTATCTACATTGTTGGTGTTGATATCGTTTGGTTTGACTTCATTCTATTCCTCTTCTGCTCCTTGATTTCCATATTCGGCGAAAGTGATTCTGAACATTACTGGTCTCTCAATACTTTCACGAACGCCGTTGCACCACTTCCATCTTTTAATTTTATTGAACAAAACATCTCGACTCACTATTATCTTATTCAATGTTGGGTCAAATATTCAGTATGACTTCAGGCCGGGCTCAGTTCCTAGATGCATGAGAATACGAGACCTGTCGTTAAGCTTCTTTACATTAGTTGCTTCTTTTTGGTGTAACCTATGCAACCAAATATCCTTAAGTGCTTAATGTCGCGTTTCTTCCCTTGAATGCTTCGTATGGAATCTGAGATGTTAGTCTCTCACAGGCTCTCCCCACTGATAATATGGTATTCCCATATGCTTAAGAATACTTCTCGTCATCTCTAATAGTGTTCTATTTCGTTTTTCTACTACTCCGTTTTGCTGCGGTGTGTAGGGAGCTGTTAGATGTCTTTTTACTCCAGATTCCTCACAGAACTTATGAAAGTCCGTTGATGTAAACTCACCACCTATGTCTGTTCTGAGAGTTTTGATATGTTCTCTCGTCTCATGTTCCACAATTGATTTGAAGGGTTTGAACTTGTCAAATGCTTCACTTTTTTCATTTAAGAGAATGGACCACATATATCGAGAATACTCGTTTATAAGAAAAAATATATATAATGGTTTCTTCCTGCTGTGTGTGGAGTAATAGGACCACAGAGATCTCCATGTACGAGTTCAAGTACTTTCTTTCCTCGATATGCGGTTGATTTAGGAAAAAGGTTGTCGTGTTTGCTTCCCAAGGAGACATGACTCACATGTTTCCTTATCAACTTTGATTTTAGGTATCCTTACAACAAATTCTTTCCCTATCATCTCTTTCATTGTGTCGACCCCTATGTGTCCGAGTCTGGCGTGTCATCTCTCTGAATCGCTTTGAGTAATTAGTTGAAGACACTTTGTTTCTTCTATCTCCATGAGCACTTTATACAAACGGTTTCTTGCTTTGTTTGCTTTCATGATCAAATTACTATCATTGTCATGAAGAGTAAGGATATATTCCTTCATTCTAACATTGCAACCCGATTATGTAGCTTGTCAAACGCTAATTATATTACTCTTGAGTTCTGGAATGAAGCATACATTAGCTAGGACTTTTTTTCACCGTTTTGACTGATGAATAAAATAGACCCTTTGCCTCTAATATATATTCTTGAATCATCTCCAAAAAAATGAATTTTCTCGTAATGTTCTCATCAATTGACTTGAAGTAACTCCGATTACTTGTCATATGATTGGAACTCCATTATCTTGATACCATATACGATCTCCATCGGTTCCGAATTCAAATTCATGGGGCTTCACGTCTCTCTCATTGAGGTATACAACCTCGTGCATAAATAGTTCATCAGCCTCATGTGTCTCATTTTCTTTACTCTTAGTTTCTTCTTGAAGCTTTAGTAATCTGTCTAGCCAGGTAGAAGCGAAGTGTCCGAGTTTGTCGCAACGAAAACATGTTATCTTTGGCACATCTCTATTATCCCAATATGATCTTCCTTGTCCTCTTCCTCTGTTATAATGTCGGCCACCACGACCTCACCCTTTGTATTCTCCATGATAGTCTCGTGTTTGCTTTTATTCTCTTGAGTATCTTCTTCCTCTTCGCAAATTCGCTCTTCATATGTCTTTAGATGACCTATGATGTATTCAAACGTGGTAGTATTTTAGGTCAAGAATTTTCTCAAGAGATGCAACAATATGTATATACTTTCTTCATGGTAAACCACTAGGAAATTTCTTGACCAGTTAGACAAAATTTCAGATAGCTTGCCAACAAAGTCATCAATATTATCAGTGTCCTTCATCTTCAGTCGATCAATTTCAGTCATTAAGGTTTGTAACCGTTATTCTCTAACACGATCAGCCCCAACATGGCATCCTTTGATAGTGTCCCACACCTTCTTAGCAGTGTCTAAGTCTCCAACTTGGAGAATGAGTGTTTTCGGGATAGACTGAAACAATAGTGTTGTTGCCCTATCGTTTTTGTCTGTCTCGGTTGATTCATTCTCCACAACTTCCCATACCTTATGAACCTTGAGTAATATCTTCATCTCTATTGCCCATGTACGACCCGATCCAGGGTTATTTTACCCAACCCGACCCGGGGCCTTACTTATCTAATTTCTACCGACCAATTGTTCTTTCTAAGCCCAATATTTTCTTAGTCAAATTCGACTACATGAGGTTCATATAAAATTGTATACATTCAACCATTAAAGGTATAAAGACTTAGGTAAATTGGCATTGTATAAATCACAATGATGAGATTCGACACAAAGGTTCAAGTTGCACAATAAGCTATTACAAGTTCACTTCCTAACCGATCTACCCACACACCACACATCTTCACACAACTTGAGTCTTCACGGCTCCTTAACCTTACAACGATCCATCTCAGGTCCTTAAACCACACACACATCATCATCTAACCATCAATACGATACCCTAGCAATTCGATATAATCATTTACAGTTCGTTTTCCCTAGAATCATATCATAAACCATTGTCAATATTATCATGTATTACTAGGCTATCTTTAGATCATCGTCTAATACAACCGACCATAATAAGAGACAAGATTTGATTGACCAAGGATCTATCTAACCACACGGTATAGAGCCAAGTACAACCGAACCATATCTTGTTCCGGCCAAAGGCCATGGACCCTAAACTGAACCGACCAAAGCATGTTTCCAACATGACCATCCTAAGAAAAGTCTAACCTGATCACTTATAAGATGAAAACAATGGCGATCAAGAAATGAGAAGATATGGATGTGATCCGATCAATACACAGCAAGGATCCAATCAGAATGGCTGATGGTCCTAGGCGAGTACAACCAATCACAACAATCACCTGGTATAGGATCCTGAGTGCCCACACCTTTCTCCTTTCTTCTGGTATCCATCTCGAACAGATCTTCTTCCCACAAGAAACCTTGCTCTCGCCGAAAACAACCACCACCACAATCGGCCTTGTTCTTGGCCGAAATATCCTTCTCTCTTTGCCTTTTTCTCTCTTGATATTTCTCTGTGTTTTCCCTTATGGAATTTTGTGGAAATATTGACCCCAATTCCGAGTATATATAGATGTAGGGTTCGGAGAACTGCCCATGGCAAAAGGGTGCCATGTGGTCAACGAAAAGGTTCCTTGTACCACTCACACCCATTCGGCCACCAACTGCCCCAACCGCCGCACATGAGCTGTGACCCGATTGGGCCAAAGCTTTTACTGCATAAGAGAAGTGGATGTGAGATCTGACTACCAGTACATAATGCAAGCCATTGGAAAATGGTTAGGAGGTTTGCTTGACGACAATCGAGCAAATGTCCTCGGCCATCAGATCGTCGGTTTGCGATCACAGATTCAAGGGTAAAGGTTTTTGAAGATTGATTATGCGTTTGGTCGTTTCATAACCCTAATCTGTTAGTTTTGTTTTTTTTCATGTGAGCCAAAACCATAACTATTCCTCGCGTCATCTTACATCGCGGAGCCCCACACACACCACCACACAGGCTACAATGGTCAATTGAGTCGTTCTGGTGACGTGCCTGAGGGTAACCAAAGGAAGAGACTTGGTTTTGCTCTCGTGGAAGTGCGCTGCTGATTCATTAGTGCAATCGCTAACCAATTCACATCATATAGCCCAGATCCCATCTCACACCCGCAGCACTCTAGAACAATTAACCGTCACACGTGCTGACATGGCCGACACGCCGAACCGCCCAATATAGTATCATCACACATTCCGCCAGCGGAGAAATGAGACTAAGCATTCAGTAACATGCGTTTCCAAGAATGAGCTGATCAGCGTAAGATGCATGCGCAAGTGCCAGATTATTGCCCTGATTTGATTTAACTGCCACTTTGTATCATATTTTGATCACCTAGTGCATTTCATGTTATTGCCCACATCTATGTTTATTCTTTTGATTCTCTTATATGAGTTGACCATTACTTTTCTGCTGTTTATTTAACTGACCAAATTCGTTTAAATATTATATCTTCTCTTTGCGGTGTTAAATTTTGTATTAATTGTTTCTTGCCACAGTCACATTGTTGACCCATCTGATTTTTCTCAAAATAAGCATGCCAATATTTATTACTAAGTGGTCCATTTTATACCCTAGACATTTTTTGTCCTATCACCATGCAGTCATTTAGTTTTAATATCTATCAGCATACCTTGAACTGACTGTTCACATTGTAACACTTTACATTTTATTTCTATCCCTAGTGTTAATCTCTTTGCGCTACTTATTGTAGTGTTTTTTGCTAATATTTGAAACACCCCCGCACCAAACATTTGTCTGTGTTTTTAGACCTCGTACTACTCTAATATTCACAATTATATACCTGTCATTGCTTCCACTATACAACGAAGATGACAGTTCTTAATATCAGCTGTATTTCGATTAAGGACGAATGGCTTCTTAATTTTCTTTCATTAGCTCTTTTGATAAGTTACTAAAGTAAAAACTAATAACCTTAGCATACCTCTTTACTGGATGATAGCCTCCTCCATCTTTGTGTTCAATTAACTAATATCTCCGCTATTGCGGTGAAGATGTTCCTGCTGTCCGTCGTCTTAATATATTGGCTCCTTGGGTAGACCAAAATAGTGTGAGACGATTTGTATATGATCTCAATATAAAGATAGACCTGCGTTTATTAGCTTAAGAGATCTTGCAGAAAACTTAAAGCTCTCAAACATAATCTCTGATAAACTGCATAATTGATGGGAATCAATACCCTTGCATCTAGGTGGTGGGCTGAATAAAGATATGAATTCCTATTTCACTTTAAGTTATCTACGGAACGTTAAATATAATTTAAATAAATAAATATAAGAACTCTTAATAACACTTTATAAATTAATCATCGAGGGACTCCGAGTAAATCTAGTTAACTATGCTTAGGCATTCAACTATAATCTTTCAAAAGAACTCTATTAGCATCATCAATTAGTAATTTGCTGACCATAAACAGATACAAGTATATAATACATATATTGTTGAGTAACACAAGAGAGTCACCCACCAGGGAGGGCGGTTTAGTTTAACTAAAAGAGCACAGTTTGCAATGGTGTGATTGAAAGAGAATACTGCCAACTCTAAGCAGTCTAGAGTAAACTCCCGGAAGTAGAATTATTTTGTATGGTATTTTTCTATACGAGACTCCATTGGACCAAAATGCTATAGATATAAACTACTATCTTTATTTTCTCACAGAATATAATCTACTGTACGCAATACGTGTTATTCGGGTTATTGAGTCCTTAGGGAAGAAAATAATTATCATGTTTCTATAACAAAAGAAATGAAAGTATTCAACTTGTCGACTTTTAGTTACGGATTGATTAAATATAAAGACTTTAGTTACTATCTAATCTTTAAATAATAGACACAAATGACGCACACAGCAACTTCCATTGATATGATTATCATGCAAATTGTATACCTCAAACATTTTCAAACGGCAATATCCATTATGTTATGTTCAAATGCCAAACGATTGCCATAACTCATCGAAACCGTATGTTCGAATTGCCAGATGTCATCAGAGATACAATGAGACACTTGTATTAGGCTCGCTATCTAATTAAATCGAGTGGATCAAGTTGGAAGTAAAAGTCTTATCATAAATATTAGACTTGAGATGGCTCACTCTTGATCAACTTCTGCTAAAAAGTCTCAGGTTCATAGTTTGATCCACTAGAAATCTATAAAATTATCATCCATTTGAACCAGCTGCCTCTAAATCTTTTCTTCTTCCATCTATATATCCTAATTGCAAGCACTGCTCTTTTCTACTCTTATCCTTCAGGATTATCATGTTATATTAAGTCAGTCAACTTATACTGTATGTATTCTTAGTCTCCTCATTCCATTTATCATATTGTTCCCACAGTTATTTAACAGCTCTCTCATAATCCTCCCAACTTCACATTATGTAAATGTATAACAGCACAAGGATTAATTCATGTGCACATATCAGTCCAATCAATCGAGCTAATCGAAAACTCCGTATACAATGCTTTTTGTTTAATCATAGAGAACAATTGTAATCCTTGTCATCTTATCACTATGTTACGTTTTCATGGGTTACGATTACTTTACATTTAGCATTTGATTATACAATTAATGGGACTTTATAAATTTTATGCACATTTAAATGTGTTCCATGCGAAAGAGAGAGGAGAGAATCATAAATTATATAGACATAATCTAATGATATGAGAGGGCCTACAATTTAACTTATACTAAAATTCAACGATCTGTTTTAACAGTAGTAAGGTATTTGACGTACTACCAAATTATATCTTTTTATTGGCATAGGTGATCATTGTTGTAGTGTGCCTTTGATAGCAACTTCGTATGATATATTCGTATTTAATTTTAGCCGCTCTGTAGAGCATTCTTGACCTTTTACGTTACATGTGCATTCAATAAATTCTTAACGAAATGACAAATTGACAGTCATCTTTGTTATCAGAATGGATTGTTGGATATTATATCGTTAAAACTCACCCTGGAGTTAGAACCATAAGTTATTTTAAGTTTTAAAAATTATTTGTGGGTCCTATTAGGAAACAGCATGCCATATCCAGAAGATCTTGTGAGATTTACATCCTCCTAAGACAGAATTTCGTTTTTCCGAGAGTATCTCAGCGTGTGTTATGATTTCTCACTTTGTCGATATTTCATGGGAGAATTGTGTGCGGACAACCAACATATTTATTCCAAGACTTAGCGTAAAGAAAGATAGTGAAATGCCATCGATATAGCATTTAGCATGTCGTAAATCTTATAACAAAACATACCATGCTCACATTGATGTAAGGCTACTGCTATTCTCTATCCTGACATATTCATCGTAGTAAGACGTTAGCAGAGATCCTCCTGTGCGCATTGTACTATGCGTATTAGCAAAGCTCAGTCTCCAAATAATCACACGTTTTACTTTTCTCCGCATATAAGTATGAATAGTAAGAATACAAACAATCACTATGATGTCGCATAGCTCTAGTTAAAGTATCACAGCCTATCCAAAACCATAGGAAAAGGTTTCGCTTATAGCCGCTAACCACCCTAACACTTACTATGGACTCTGTGCTTATGCCGCGTCCGTTATGATCATCCACAATCGTGCGCTTGATAACACTTCCCTGTACCGATTCATAACCTGAGATGACGAAAGCTGCCCTCTGTATATTTGTATGGTAGGAGCTTAATGATATCAAAGACCCGAGCCTGGCCCGAGTGCATCGTCTAGTTAAACTTTTATTGCGCAAACGAAAAAGCACTGACTCTCAGAGAGCGATGGACAATACTCAAGAATAAGTCATTGTTCATACGAAAAACACGCTGACAAAACCATGCGAATAAATATAGGAAAAGAGATGACGAGACAACCAGCATTTACTCCACCTTGATTGATAGTACCTGGCATTGGAAATGTCTCGCCCCATTAAGTATTTATAGCTTTAATCCATTCTCACCTAGAATAATGATGATTACGTCCTTCGCGCGAGATGTCTCTTGGCGTGACGTAGTACCGAACCTTTGTCACCATCCAGTACCTCTCCATACACAATTCTATCGTGTAACTACATACCAGTGATTATGCGCTGCTCATTGAGCGACCCCGACAAAAACTCCTCCACATGTTGTCTCAGTTATGTGATGTGTGTTCCTGTTCTCAAGAGTGTCGATCAGAAATACTATTTATACTCTGCAAGTCTGATTCTGATCTTGAGTATCATGACGCCATATTAACCATTGCATGGATGACATTCTATTTTGATTCTCAAGCCAAATCTATCACACTATAGAATCCTAGAGTTCTGCGTTCTTATGTCTATGTAAAATTGAAATGTTGATTCTATAGGTATATCCTACGATTTTGTTACATAATGCTGTCTGAAATGCTTAGTAGATAAGCCTATACATGATAAATGATACACAATATCCGAGAAATTAACCCACAACGTTCATGTGCATGAAATAAAAGCTAGTGAACAGATTTATATAAATATATAAACTAATAACCAATACAATGTTCTATTCTTATGAACACACAACTATGACTTTATTAATTATGCCATATGTAGTACAAATATTACTCTATATATCCATAAATCTGACTATCAATGATCACTTCACAACAAACTCAAGTTGCTCTCATATACCACATTGTTTCCGTCTCGATGTTTTCTGCAATCCACTTAAAATAGAATTTGCAATAAACACAAGTGCTCTCAAAACGCTGCTATAGATCTTACCACAAAGATGTACTTTAAGACCTGTCATAGTACTCATAGGAGTTCAATACTAATTATCCCTATATGCTATATTATATGTTTATCACTATCCAGTGACCATTAAATAGTACCTTACTACAGGTCCATTATGCTAGTTCATAATATATGGCTAAATTTATCTCTGATTTAATTGCCAAGATGAGATCCTACACTATATCTAGAAATCAGAGAGTATTTGTATTAGTAGACCCGAAGCTCCGAACCAGTATAGAAATACGAAACTTTACGTGTCTCCAGCTCATAATCAAAGAAAGATGATCAATTCAGTACTCGTAAAGTACTGAGAAAGAATCGCTGGACCTATCAACCAATTATGAGTTATACAAACTTTCTAAATACGCTCACCATTTAATTCCCTCACTAAAAACCCATTATTACTATATCTACCATGAAAAAGTTGAACAGTAAAAGATCAACACAGGCCTGTTGTCTTTCATCATGCTCGATTTACTATGAGCACCAGAACTAAGCATTTCTCTTCTACCTCTCCTAAAATTACCTCGCACGTCGTAATAGCGTTTTACATCTTTAATGTCCTCAAAACATTACCTATACTCCAAAATGCACGATGACATCCTACGAAGACCGCATCTATTTTGACGTTGCTTAACATACATGACCGTCCAGTTATAACTACATTCACAAGTTTATTAGGAAGTTGTACCTGAGGTGCTTATCTAGTATCGACATCTTTTTATGTTCTAATGCGTGTATTCACAGCTAATACAATTATAAATCAACTGAACAATATCTCAATTTATATATCATACCTAATGACCGTCAACATATAGTACCCTGAACTCTATCGTGAGACAGTTATTTGTCTTAAGAATGTTTCGATATATCAGATTCCAATGAGCGGCTCAGTTTTTGGTAGCAAGCAATAGAGCTGCCACGCCTGTATGCCCAATGTATGTGTGCCCGACCTCAGAGGAATTTTCTGGTATATGGAGCAGTATCTTTCGTTTATTACATCGTGCCATTGCCAACCTAGGGCCTTTTACTTAACCCTTTATGACTTATACATCTACTTTTTTTAACCTATTGCCTTCCCTCTTCTTACCTCAACTGTCTATATGCCTCAGACTACTTGGTGTCTGCCGTCCTTTACTGCCGATAGGTCTAGCCTCTGGGCTACTCGAGTTCATCTTCTTCCATGCAAGCCTCCAAAACGTTTGCGCTCTCACTAGATCTCATGCATCCGTGTCGTTAGGCAATACTTTGAGGACCAACAGTCCGATTATGTCCCCTCCTTGAGCCACCTTACTATTATCATGTCCAGGTGTCTCTAGATGTACACCTCTCTCTATAGTCGATGTCTCATATGACTAATCATCTCGATTGAGTTGTCGCTTCGAAGTAAGAGGTGTAGCTTTAGCCAACGGCAGATTATAGTATAATATTCATTCACGTACGAGTCTCGTAAATATCCGAGTGCCTTATCCTAAGCATACTCTCTGCACCTGCAGAGACAGCACGTCTATGTTGACTACTCGACTACTATTTCTTTTACCAACTTATTATTCTCCCTTCTTATGTTGCCCCAGATAGTCAGATTTATGACCAAATTGCCAGACTCTCTTACCTAGCCATTATAAACCTATATCACCCTCGTCCCACCTTCTGTTGGCACGACCGACCTCTCTAGGTCTTTCCATACCGTCGAAACTCTTAGAGGCTATCGTATAGAATCGTGGAGATTACGATATCACTCAATAGCTGATCCCTCTCATCCTACCGACATTAGTCATCAGCTGTATTCATTCTGCCGCTCGAGTTGCTTGTACCAATCACAGCGTTGACTAAGTTCATCTCACTGTCCAAATAGTGTCTTTGAGTCTCGCAATTAAAGAATGAGTAGCGCCTTGGGCCCAATGAGGAATTACGCCGTATTAAAGTGTAGATACCTACAGCCTTAGGTGAAGCATCTCAAATGTTGACGCTCATCTCCATTCTCACACATCTCTGAACTCTGGTCTGGCGACTCTAATGCCGAAACAACACCATATGCTCGAGCGTCGCAAGCTCGCAAGTAGGTCAAGCATGGGAGTGACGCTCGGTTTGGGCCTAGTTGAGGGGAGGGTGTAACGAAGACTAGAAGAGATGGAAATAATGGTGGTTTATAAAAACAAATTTGCCACAATTGTCTCGTGTGCATTCATTGAGTGGGAACACATGCACCACACATCTCACACCTCGCTTGAACACAACGCGTGCCGCCCTATGAATAATTACCGATGACCGTTATAGTACCTCAAAGACTACTGCATTGTAAACAGTAGACGTTTCCGCACTATCTACGATATTTCTTGAACGTTATTATCGTTTAATATAGAGAGAAATCTTGAAATATGAAGCTCGATAACTTCCTATGGCATCTAACTTGCGTGAATCGAGAGATCAGGGAGTGGGTTGAGGAAGGAAGCCTAGAAGAGTTACGGCTGGATACCTATTGTTATTTATCACAACTTAGAAATTTTGCTTATTTAGTTTAATTGTAAGTGGATAACCTCTTTTCGTATTCACAGTGAGTGCAATTTTTTATTAAGAACTTATCTTATATTTTGAGAAAATAATTAAAATCCTGTGTCGTATTAAATACTATGGTCTACCAAACGGGGGGAGGATCGTCGCGAAGCACTAGTAGAATTTTGTGACATTCTTCACATATAAGAGGAACAGATATTGCTTCTGGGTTGTGCATTTGTACCCGTATAAAAGCCTTGTTTTCATCACTTCGGGGATCTAGGCCTGATGCATAATATGGCTGGCGCATAACGAAGAGGTGCCAGTATAGATGGCGAAGTATCGGAGTCCACACTTCTTAATGCCGTGGGTATTGCCTAGTCTGGAAAACGGCTGGTTTCCCTTCGTCCCGATTGTGTCTATATGAACCGATTCCATCGGCTAGATCTTAATAACTCAAGGCTCTGGATGAAATAAGAATCAAGTTCAGATATCCGGAGGATGCCCTTATAAGAGAGGTAACATCTCCGTGCACCTACCATGGTAAGTCTGCTGTAGACTCTACTAGCCTTGGCTTCAAGACATCATTGATGCATTTCAGCTAGTCTTTCATTTCATGAACATGAATTGCACTATATCAGATATTAATCAGGGAACAGCCAAGGAATTAAAGACATACTATCTGC
>CAJHQP010007265.1:0-33226 GCA_905132765.1 Moricandia arvensis
ACATGAATAAAAGATGGAGACAAAGAGAAGAGATGCATTTTGGCGAGTTGGAATGGTTTGGTCCGTACAGACTTGGAACACTAGTCATTCCGTACAAGACTTGACTTCCAAGCAAGCAAGTGACCTAACTTAGGTTGGAAGGCAAGGAAGTGGTTTAAACTCAACAAGAAGAGAGTTAAGAGGTCAAGAGAGACGTTGGAGACTTCTGGAAGCAAGTGGGATTCAAAATTGGATCAGATCACATGTTCTACTTTGGTCTCCCAACCCTTGAGGTCCTGTCACTTTCAGGCTCCACTATCTTGACCAAGCAGCCTTATTTTAATCTTATTCTTCTTGTCTTCATCTCCCTTGTATGTCTTTAAATAATGTATCTCTGGAAACTGAAATAGACAAAGAAAACAATTCTTGTTTACTCTTACTTTCGAATCACCCTCTCTCTCTTCTCTCTCTCAAGTTTCTTCACTCTCTCTCTTGTTCTTCACACTGTTCTTCATTTTCTTACATGGTATCAGAGCTTTAAGCTCCTAAACCACTCAATTTCTTCCGCAAACACTCTCTATTCACTCTATACTTCAGTTCTATCTGATTACTTTCTGTTTATCTTGAAGAACATCCTTTTGTCCAGTGGATATTAGGACTGTTCTTGCAAGTTTCTGGGTTGTTCTTGACCATTTCTCTTCATAACTTTTTACATCTCCACGGTTTAAAGAGAAGCTAGCTTGTTTCTCTTTGTCTAGTGTTCCAAAATTTCAAAAATCTCTACTCAGTTCACTCTATTACCCACTGGACAATAGCAAGTCGAAATGGAGCAACAGAAGCAAATGGTCATTCCAGTCACTTTGAAGGGTTTAAACTACCTACTATGGTCGAGATTGACCAAAAATGCCCTTGGTGGAAGAGGTCTATGGGAGCATATCACTTCAGGAGAAGCCCCAAGACAAATCACACAAGGAGAAGATGGCAGAGAAGTTGTAGTGACAGATGAAGGCAAATGGACTAAAGAGGATTTCATGGTGCTGTCTGCCTTGCAAAGTTCTCTATATGGTCCCATTATGGAAGCCTACTCCTACTGTGAAACAGTAAAGGAGTTGTTGGACACCTTGGAAAAGGTTTATGGAAACACTTCAAACCTCAGCAGAGTCTTTGAAGTGAAGAAGGCAATCAACAACTTGCACCAGGAGGATATGGACTTTACCAAGCACTTTGGGAAGTTTAGATCTTTGTGGGCTGAGCTGGAGATGCTAAGGCCAAGCACCACGGATCCTACTGTTCTCAATGCAAGGCGTGAGGAAGACAAGGTATTTGGGTTGCTACTAACCCTTAACTCCTCTTTCAATGATGTCATTAAACACATACTGAGAGCTAAGGATCTACGAAGTCTGGATGATGTGTGTGCTCAACTACAAAAGGAGCAAGGATCTGATGGGTTGTTTGGTGGGAAAGGAGAGCTATCCATGGCTAGTAAGGCTGAAAAGATAGAGGTTATCTCAGCCAACAAGGTCTTCTACAAACCAGGGGGTGGAGCTGACAAGCGCATGACTTGTGAACATTGCAAGAGGCAAGGTCATTCCAAGAACAACTGCTGGATTCTTCATCCTCATCTCAGACCACCCAAGTTCAACCAGCCAAGGGCACATGAAGCAAGAGCACATGAGATGAGCACTGTCCCTATGCGCATGGGAGAAGACTGGAGAGCCATGGTCTCAACAACACACGCAGTTGGGTCAATCTCTCAGGCCACTTCTCAACTCTCCAATGATGATGCCTTCATCCGCAAGTCAGACATTGAGGCCCTTATAAAGGCACTCAATGAAAACTCCGGTAACAATTGTATTAATGCTCTCACCTCCATTCACAATGCAACTCAAACTACTAGGCCCTTGATAATTGACTCAGGAGCATCTTGTGAGAATAGAGAGAAAATGGTGAGAATGAAATGCAGAATGAGTTTGGTGAAGAGAGTCAGCTTCTGGTTTAGTTTGGACAAGAAAGACTGAGAATCAAAGAGAGGTTGTTTTTGAGAGTTTAAGTAAGAATGATGGGACTATGGAGAGTGTTTGTGATCTTCTGGTTTAGTATGGACCAGAGACAATGAAGGATGGACGAAATTATGATTGAGAGTATTTGAGAGTTTGTGAGAATAAAAGATTGAGAGAATAAAGTAACCAGAGATTTGTTGAAGGAAAGAGTTAACTTATCACTTCAGAGATTGTGAACCAGAGAATAAGTGAAGGAGGAGGCTCAACTCTCCTTAGGAATTTCGTGAGTACATGTAGGGGGCTTTATATCCAAGTTACTAGACAAAACAACAACATTAAACTAACAGTAAAACAATGAAATTAAATACTATTATGAAATGAAGTTCAGATCGGGTTGGGACAGACTGGTGTGGAGCTGGTTGGGACAGACTGGTGTGGAGCTGGTTGGGACAGACTGGTGTGAAGCAGGCTGTGGCATGGACAGTCTGGCACGTCCAGAGGAAGAGAAAATGACTGGAGGAAGAGGGCACATTCAGCTTGGTGTGATAGTGACAGGTCCAGATGCTTCTCCAAAGCACCCAGGTGACTTCTACTTGTCCAAATCAAACCAGAACTTAGTACTTCCATTCAAACTTGATTCCCTTTACTTCTGGAGGCTCCCAACGTCCATATTAAGTCTCCCCAACTTCGTTCTTGCCTTGCAAGGTAAGTTAGGGTAAGATGAGTTGCTTGCGGAGCAAGACTGTACGGACAGATTCAAATATGCTTGTTCCAGATGCTTCTTTGCTTGCTCCTGTTAAAATAAAGAAAGGAATGACCAGAAGAAGAAGCTGGTTGATGATTTAAAGAGAGTTCATCAAGAGAAGCCAATTTGGTTTTGTCCGTCCAGACTTGCTCCACAAGCTACCACTTGACCTAACCTGACTTACAAGTCAAGGAATAAGTTGTGGAGACTAGTATGGACGTTGGGAACCTCTAAGAAGTCAAGGAAATCAGTTTGAATTCAAAAGAAAAGATCTGCTTTGAATTAAGCAAGAAAAAGTCACATGGGTGCATAAGGAGTTGTGTAGAGCTGTCACTATCACCAAGGAAGGATGTGCCTCTCCTCCTGTCCCTTTCTACTCTTCCTGGACGAGCCAGACCTTGGTTGTATCTCCTTTATCCTCTTCTCAGTCCCTACATAATTATTTGTTTATATTTCCTTGTTTTAGTAATTGTTTAATGTTGCTCATTTTCTATTTAAAGACAACTTCACCTCTTGTAACTATAACCAGAATTAATAGACAAGTTTCTCTCTCTAATTTCGTGTGCTCTCTCTCCCTTGCTTGTGTCTAAACAATATTCACAATGTAAGGAGTTAAGTATTATGGTTTAGAGGCTGCCTTAGCTCTTTCTCTATTAAGGCAGCCTAATACTTGTCAAACTCACTCTAAACTCTTCTTTATCTATTGTCTTAAACTCTAGCTTACTGATTCTATCATTCATCTAAGTACACAAACTCTAAGTGTTGTGTTACTTCTCAAGGATAGATTCATACTAGAGAGTTTCTGCTTCATATAACCAGTTTACTCTCTAGGATTCTTGGTTATCTAGTAAGCTGTGTATGAGGATTCAACCATTGGTTGTCTCTGATCTTGAATGGTGAGTTCCTGTTGTATGGTTGAAGGGGATTCAGTCACAAGTTGAATGAATCACTCCTTACATGAGACAAAGACTCATGAATTCCAACATGGTATCAGAGCTTTGTTGCTCTTATTTGGGATTAAACTCACCTCTTTTATATCTGTTTTGTTTAAATAAATCTTTTATCTCCCACTATGATATTGTGTTAGCTTGGTCAGTACTTTTTAGTATCTTGAATCAAGCTTGAGGAAGAGAAAGATTTCGAAAATGCTTCACCATTATGCTTTATCCATTGAATAATAGCTTTCTCTTAATGGAGCATCTCTTTGACCAGTGGACAAACTGTTTTGATCCATTGGATTCATTGTTGTCTAAGCCACAGAAAACACTTCTTCATGTGTTATTCTGTTGGTTCTTTTGTTGCAAGCCCTGGAAAACATCAGTTCATGAGTTATTCCAGTGGCACATGTCTAAGATCAGTGAGCAAATTAATTGTTCAATGGTCCATTATGTTTCAGCTAATAAAGCACCAAACTCTTGATGAGTATTGGATGCTCCTGGCAGTTTATGCTTCCGCAAAACTCAAGAAAACAGAGCAAAACTATGTCCATTAGAACTCTTGAGAAAATTCTCTTTTTCTATTCTCTAGTCTCTCATTCTCTAATTCTCAAATTCTCCATGTTACTTATTCTCCATCATTCTCCCATTCTCTCGCTACTAATACTCTGGTTACATCATTCTCTACTCTCTACTTATTCTCTGGTTACTTATACTCTCTGGTTACTTAAATCTCTAATCTCACAATCTTGTTTAGAATCTGCCTAAGGTTGTTAAACTGCCTTGAAGTTAAGCTGTCTTGAAAGAATAGTCTTGCTTCTGTCCTTAGGAGAATTGATTGTGTTGTGGCCTGAATGCTTAGTCTTGTTGATTAGGATTCAGAGAGTGTTGCTAGGATAGAATCATGAAGATATCTATCCATTGCTTGTTTGAAATGTGTTTTAAAGATCAGACTTGGTGAAAACCCATGATCTGATCTCTTGTTGTGTACTGATGCTTGTCTTAGTGTTTGTTGACAGGCTGCTCATGTTGATCATAGCCTACACTTGATGTATATTCCTGACCATGGAGATTGCCCACTGCCCATCAACACTTTGGACATTGATTGTGTCCATTAACTCCCAAGATGGTTGAGAGGATGAATGGGTCAGTGGAGAGATTGCTCAGAAGTTACTTACCTGATGCTAAGAGGGTGGACAGGAAGTAAACTCAAGAGAAAAGGCCACAATTCAAGCCAAGAGGGTTGTGGTCTCAAGGCGTTGGTGATCATTATTGGCTCTCATCTTCCAAGCTTGACCACATACTCTCATTTTCAGGTCAAGCTTGAGGAGGGGTGTTAAATATGAGAAGCCAATGTCCATTCTTCAGAAAATTATGCAAGGGAAGTACCTAAATTTATACTTATACTTATGATTGATTAGGTTTGCCCCTTGAGAATTGATGCATGTGTTTGTGCATTGTTTGAATCAGGTACCTATTGATCTAATGAACCAAGTGTTAGATTTTCAGAGTATGAGCTCGTGTGTTTCTGTGTGTGTGAAGAAGATGATGAACAGTCCCCTTGGGGCAGAGAGAACTCGAAATGAAGAGGAGAGTGGATCTGGTTTCTGCTTGTGTATATTTTAATCAGAGACAGAGATTAAAGAAAATAACAGAGAATAAAGAGAGATTTGAGAGAGTATCAGTGAGATTCGTGTAACCAGAGTATGTGAGCTTTAGTATCAAGAGAATAGAGAGTTTAGAGACTGGAGAGTAACCAGAGAATGGTGAAGAAGAAGGGGAACTCCCCCATTCAGCTTGTTTATTAAAATCGCCACTTATGGCTGTTTTATAGGCAATACAAGAAGTAGATTAATAAATCTAGATCTAATGGTTGATAAATCACTTGAAGAATGGATGGCTAGGATGAAGACGAGTTTGAATCTGTTCAAAGGAAGGAAGGCTTGTGATTGGCTGTCCATAGGCTCCTCTGAATCAGGCCTCTTTCCTGGCCAGATACATAATCAATAAGCTTCTTCCTTTTCTCAGCAAATGGCTCACTATGGCGCCAACTCTCATTTTGAACTGATTCGCATGTAGGCAAGTGATGTAGTCAACTATATCAGCGGACTATGTAGTTGATGCATATAGTTGATGCATGTAGTTGAAGAATGTAGTCGACTATATCACTTGCCTATGTAGTTGAGGCATGTCAATACTCTGCCTCCATCTCATCTCTTTCTCTTCAAGTTAACACTCCCCCTCAAGCTTGACTCTAGTGATCCCAAGTCAAGCTTGGAACCTTGAAGTCACTCCTCATTAAAAACCTTATGAGAGAAAACCCTCCTTAGGGATAAAACCCTCATAAGGAAAAGAGTAAGCTCCTTCAAGGCCTAGGGATTGGCCAGTGAGTTCTTTGTGTCTTAACCAGTGTGGTGGACACAAAGAACTCTGGATCATGGCCCTCACTGTGGTGCAAGCTAATCCGACTTGGACTGCTCACCACTAACTCTTCTTGAGATCATCTAGCCCATCTTCACACTGATCTTGGTCTCTCCCCCTTTCACCCAACCTCTTGTTGGGTTTAAGTGCTCGGATTACCAGATACTAAACCATCTTCAATTCTCAGATCATTGAAGCTTCTCAATACTCCCCCTCAAGCTTGGGACTGAGTCTTTTTGGAAGACCCAAGCTTGGATGGACAGCTTCATGATCTTGATTAACAAACCATTACGCTCCTTGAAGCTTTATCAACCAGGTATATGCACACATGCCTTGGGCTGATTCATAGCATTCCAATCAGCTTGCCTCTACACCTGATTTAAGTGCTCGTCAAGTAGTCTTTGTTGGCTATCTGTTCTAACACCAAGTTGTTGCTGTCCTTGTTGTGGCTTCTTTGAACCGGTGTGGTGTGAGGTGACGCAATGGACGACTTGGATCTTCAGGATTGCTCATCATTACCCCTCCTCAAGCTTGATCCAGAGAGTATAGGTGAAGGACCAAGCTTGGAAGTGAGCAATCCTGAGCTTAAAACCAGGAGCGCATCACCCCTACAGCTGCGCTTAAGCCAACCGGTTCCTCCCTTGATCTCTTCTCCACTGTCTTAAAAAACCCTTCTTCCTTGTGTGTCTCTTGAACCAGGAGCTCAACAACCTTCATGGTCTGCGCTTCTTATAACCGGCTCTTGCACACAAGCTTTCTCTCCATGGTCAGGAATGTACATCATGTGTAGGCTCTGGATTTACAGGAATATACATCATGTGTAGTCTCTGATCAGCATGGGCAACGTCTTCTTCTTTGTTCAGGATTGATGCTGAACAAGTGACACACTTTGTGACCCTGAAACAACCCTCAAACTCCAAACAAGATAAGACACACTTGCATTGGGATCAATCCTTGACTAATCATCAAGTTTGATCACCAATGTCACAAGCTTTGCACTTAGACAGTATCTTATTGTCTTAAGATCCATCTAATGCAAGCAATTAGGCAAACAATTCCTGCCTTAAACGACCCTTAGAGTCAAGTCTAGGTGTCTCAACCTTAAGGCAGTAACAATGACAATAGAATGCAACAGTCTTAACCTATTCTATTCATGAATGCAAGCTGGATTAGACACAACCATCTATCATCCTAGCAACACACCCATTTAGAACAGAGACTAAGCAACATTATCATTTCCAAATACCAGACCCAAGTGCTTTACTTTAATCAGTTTCTATTCATGTATGCAAGCAGATTCAGAACAAATTATCTAATATCATGTCAAGCAACATTTAGAACTGGAGTAAGCACTTTAAAAACTCAATCAATCAAACGAGTCTCTTTCAAAACAACCTGGGACAGATTCTAAACATGCACATCTAGCAATCTATAAACATATCCTTAGGTTCCAGACACATCACACACACACATTCAGTTCATTATACTCAAGCTTTATACAAAAGGAAAGAGCTTTCTTACAGCCAAGGATCATTGTATAGATCCTTGATTCCATTTGACAGAATCTGAGTTGTTGGCGTGCACTCCAACTTCTCCATCTTCCCTGGACCTTTCCTTGGACTCTCCATGCCTAAAGTCCCCACCTTTCTTCATATTTTGGTCGCCACCACCAGTAACAAGGTGAAAGCTTTCACCTTTCTTCCTGGTCTTTGAATAAGAACAAGCCTGGACTGTTTTGATGAAGAGGGTAGCTAATCCACTCCATAAATTCTGGATCCACGGCCTTCCCTTCTTCTGGACGGTATGAGAAATCATGAGTAACCAAGAACACTTTCTGGGCACGCCTAAGATGAACAACTTCTTCTTGTAGAGGTTGAATCAGCTGGCGGGACAGAAGCTTCTTCACAGGTTAGAAATGGCATGGGAGTGAGCTTGAGCTTGCGGAAACTAGGAACCAAGTTCTGATGAACTAGGCTCTGATACCATGTTAGATTTTCAGAGTATGAGCTCGTGTGTTTCTGTCTGTGTGAAGAAGATGATGAACAGTCCCCTTTGGGGCAGAGAGAACTCGAAATGAAGAGGAGAGTGGATCTGGTTTCTGCTTGTGTATATTTGAATCAGAGACAGAGATTAAAGAGAATAACAGAGAATAAAGAGAGATTTGAGAGAGTATCAGTGAGATTCGTGTAACCAGAGTATGTGAACTTTAGTATCAAGAGAATATAGAGTTTAGAGAGTGAAGAGTAACCAGAGAATGGTGAAGAAGAAGGGGAACTCCCCCATTCAGCTTGTTTATTAAAATTGCCACTTATGGCTGTTTTATAGGCAATACAAGAAGTAGATTAATAAATCTAGATCTAATGGTTGATAAATCACTTGAAGAATGGATGGCTAGGATGAAGACAGGTTTGAATCTGTTCAAAGGAAGGAAGGCTTGTGATTGGCTGTCCATAGGCTCCTCTGAATCAGGCCTCTTTCCTGGCCAGATACATAATCAATAAGCTTCTTCCTTTTCTCAGCAAATGGCTCACTATGGCGCCAACACTCATTTTGAACTGATTCGCATGTAGGCAAGTGATGTAGTCAACTATATCACCGGACTATGTAGTTGATGCATATAATTGATGCATGTAGTTGAAGCTTGTAGTCGACTTTATCACTTGCCTATGTAGTTGAGGCATGTGAATACTCTGCCTCCATCTCATCTCTTTCTCTTCAAGTTAACACTCCCCCTCAAGCTTGACTCTAGTGATCCCAAGTCAAGCTTGGAACTTTGAAGTCACTCCTCATTAAAAACCTTATGAGAGAAAACCCTCCTTAGGGATAAAACCCTCATAAGGAAAAGAGTAAGCTCCTTCAAGGCCTAGGGATTGGCCAGTGAGTTCTTTGTGTCTTAACCAGTGTGGTGGACACAAAGAACTCTGGATCATGGCCCTCACTGTGGTGCAAGCTAATCCGACTTGGACTGCTCACCACTAACTCTTCTTGAGCTCATCTAGCCCATCTTCACACTGATCTTGGTCTCTCCCCCTTTCACCCAACCTCTTGTTGGGTTTAAGTGCTCGGATTACCAGATACTAAACCATCTTCAATTCTCAGATCATTGAAGCTTCTCAATACTCCCCCTCAAGCTTGGGACTGAGTCTTTTAGGAAGACCCAAGCTTGGATGGACAGCTTCATGATCTTGATTAACAAACCATTACGCTCCTTGAAGCTTTATCAACCAGGTACATGCACACATGCCTTGGGCTGATTCATAGCATTCCAGTCAGCTTGCCTCTACACCTGATTTAAGTGCTCGTCAAGTAGTCTCTGTTGGCTATCTGTTCTAACACCAAGTTGTTGCTGTCCTTGTTGTGGCTTCTTTGAACCGGTGTGGTGTGAGGTGAGGCAATGGACGACTTGGATCTTCAGGATTGCTCATCATTACCAAGCAGACTTGGACTCAACCCATGATGAAGGCAAGAAGCAAAAAGAAAGGGGGAGACAAGCTCTGACCACAAGAAGAAGCTCAAAGGTGTGATGAGTGTGAAGCAAGGAAGGCATTGGCGCCTGCTTGCCATTGAAGTAAGGCCATGATCCAGGGTTTATGAGTCCATAAAATTGATCATAAGACTCATAAACCCACTGGCCAATCCCTAGGCTGAGGGTGGTTGCACTCTTTTTCCCTAAGTATGGTTTTATCCCAAGAGGTTTTCCATACTTGGGTTTTTAATTAGGCAAGTACTCTCAGTTCCAAGCTTGCCCAAGTATATCCTATGGTCAAGCTTGAGGGGGAGTGTTAAAATAAAGAAAGGAATGACCAAAAGAAGAAGCTGGTTGATGATTTAAAGAGAGTTCATCAAGAGAAGCCAATTTGGTTTTGTCCGTCCAGACTTGCTCCACAAGCTACCACTTGACCTAACCTGACTTGCAAGTCAAGGAATAAGTTGTGGAGACTAATATGGACGTTGGGAACCTCTAAGAAGTCAAAGAAATCAGTTTGAATTCAAAAGAAAAGATCTGCTTTGAATTAAGCAAGAAGAAGTCACATGGGTGCATAAGGAGTTGTGTAGAGCTGTCACTATCACCAAGGAAGGTTGTGCCTCTCCTCCTGTCCCTTTCTACTCTTCCTGGACGAGCCAGACCTTGGTTGTATCTCCTTTGTCCTCTTCTCAGTCCCTACATAATTATTTGTTTATATTTCCTTGTTTTAGTAATTGTTTAATGTTGCTCATTTTCTATTTAAAGACAATTTCACCTCTTGTAACTCTAACCAGAATTAATAGACAAGTTTCTCTCTCTAATTTCGCGTGCTCTCTCTCCCTTGCTTGTGTCTAAACAATATTAACAATGTAAGGAGTTAAGTATTATGGTTTAGAGGCTGCCTTAGCTCTTTCTCTATTAAGGCAGCCTAATACTTGTCAAACTCACTCTAAACTCTTCTTTATCTGTTGTCTTAAACTCTAGCTTACTGATTCTAAATCCCATTCATCTAAGTACACAAACTCTAAGTGTTGTGTTACTTCTCAAGGATAGATTCATACTAGAGAGTTTCTGCTTCATATAACCAGTTTACTCTCTAGGATTCTTGGTTATCTAGTAAGCTGTGTATGAGGATTCAACCATTGGTTGTCTCTGATCTTGAATGGTGAGTTCCTGTTGTATGGTTGAAGGGGATTCAGTCACAAGTTGAATGAATCACTCCTTACATGAGACAAAGACTCATGAATTTCAACAGCTCCTGATTTGCTTGATCTCTTCATCAACTCCAGATTTGTTTATTCTTCATTCCAACACTTCCCCTCAAGCTTGATCATAGGAATCCTTGGGCAAGCTTGGAACTGAGATTACTTGCCTCATTAAAAACCTATTTATAGGAAAAAAGAGTACAAGCAATCCAATCTTCTTCTGGACATCTTTATTGGCAAGTAAGGTACACCCTTTCCTTGCTTCACACTTCAATTGGTTCCATTTTAACCTTCTTCTTATTTCACTGCTTGTCTCCCCCTTGTTTTTGACTTTTTTCCTTCTTCATGGGTTGAGATCAAGCCAACATGTCTTTGGGGTGATAATGAGGAGTGTTTGCCCTCCTGGCTTGCACTTGAATCCCTCACTTCATCCTTATTCAGAATGGCCTTGCAAAGTGACTTGTAGAACTGACTTGATAGGGGGACTTTGCAAAGAGTCAGCTGCCATCTTTTCAGTGAACTTCCTTCTCTTTGCTCAGCCAAGAGTATCCATGTTCAACTCCACTCGTTTCCTTTGCTTCAGCTTCAACAATGGGTCATTGGCTTCTAATTAACACCCCTCCTCAAGCTTGACCAGAGAATGATAGTATATGGCCAAGCTTGAAGTTTAGAGCCAATGACAGCCAACACCTTGAGACCACAGCCCTCTTGGCTTGAATTGTGGCATTTCTCTCTTGAGGAACCACCTGTTCACTCTCTTTGCTTCAAGTAAGACCTCTTGAGAAATTTCTCCACAGCACCAATCTTCCTCTACCATCTTGGGAGTTAATGAACACAGTCAGTGTCCAAAGTGTTGTTGGGCAGTGGGCATTTTCTCCATGGACAGGAATATACATATTCTGTAGGCTCTGAACACATGGTCTTCTTGCTCTTTATTTTAAGGAGGCACAGCTTATCAAGAACCTGAGCTGGTTTCTTGAACCTCCAGCCCATGGGGGTGATGTGATCAAGGACCGGATCAATAAGAAGAACAAGGAGAGTCTAGATGAGCCACATGAAGCCACAATCCACCAGCAGCCTGGTGATGATGCTCTAGCCATTCCAGAAGGTCCCATGACTCGTTCCAGAGTCAAGAAACTTAAGGAGAATGTTGTTGGATTAGTCATTTCACATCCACAACAAGAAAAAAGTCTTGGACAAGGTTTGATCCGAGATGTCTTGATCACCATTCAAGCCATCTCTACATCAAGCTGAGTTAGTGTCTAGGCAAGACATTTGGTGCATGCTCTTTTCCTTGCTTTTGGTTTTGTCCCACGAGGTTTTCTGGAGGAAGGTTTTTAACGAGGCCACAACTTGTCTTCACATCACTTAGGCTCTATCTTAAAACCTTCCTCCGGAAAACCTCGTGGGACAAAACCAAAAGCAAGGAAAAGAGCACGCACCAAATGTCTTGCCTAGACACTAACTCAGCTTGATGTAGAGATGGCTTGAATGGTGATCAAGACATCTCGGATCAAACCTTGTCCAAGACTTTCTTCTTGTTGTGGATGTGAAGTGTGTAATCCAACAACATTCTCCTTAAGTTTCTTGACTCTCGAACGAGTCATGGGACCTTCTGGAATGGCTAGAGCATCATCACCAGGCTGCTGGTGCAATGTGACTTCATGTGGCTCATCTAGACTCTCCTTGTTCTCCTTAGTGATCCGGTCCATGATCAAATCAGGTCATGATCTTTCTGGAAAATGGTGAGTATGCCTCAGAAGATGACAACACCGAGTCTGACCAAGAAGAGAGTGAAGAGGAACATGAAGAAGGACCAGTCCAAGGGAAGCTTTTAGTAGCTAGAAGGCTTATAAGCTTGCAAAACAAGACTGAGGAGCTAGAGCAACGTGAGAACCTATTCTACACCCGGTGCTTGGTCCAAGGAAAAGTGTGCAGCCTCATTGTTGATGGAGGCAGTTGTGTGAATGCTGCGAGTGAAACCATGGTAAAGAAGTTGGGTTTGAAGGTTCAGAAGCATCCCAAACCATACCGGGTACAATGGCTGAATGAAGAAGGCACCATGAAGGTTTCAAGTCAAGTCCTCATTCCCTTAGCCATTGGGATATATGAAGATGAAGTCTTGTGTGATGTGTTGCCAATGGAAGCTGGTCACATACTTCTTGGAAGACCTTGGCAATCTGATCGCCGAGTTATCCATGATGGCTTCACCAACAAGCAATCCTTTGAGTTCAAGGGACGCAAGACTGTCCTGGTTCCCTTGACACCTAAGGAAGTTCAACAAGATCAGATTCAACTCCAAAAGAAGAAGGAGATTGATCTAAAACCGGCTGGAACTAAGCAGCCAAACTTCTATGCTAACATGGGTGATATCAAAAGAACTCTTTACTCTAAACAATCTGCTATCTTACTTGTGTTTAAAGAAGCTCTTTTAAACTTAACAGATTCTACACCGGTGTACCCGAGTGAAATGGTTTCTCTTTTGCAGGAGTTCCAAGATGTATTTCCAGAGGACAATCCCATTGGGTTACCTCCTTTGAGAGGGATTGAGCATCAGATAGACTTTGTTCCAGGATCTACACTTCCAAACCGTCCAGCATACAGAACCAACCCGGTTGAGACCAAGGAGTTGCAAAGACAAGTAGAGGAACTCATGGAGAAGGGCTATATCCGAGTGAGTTTGAGCCCATGTGTTGTACCAGTGCTCCTAGTGCCTAAGAAGGATGGTACATGGCGTATGTGTGTTGATTGTAGATCAATCAACAACATCACAGTGAAGTATCGCCACCCTATCCCAAGACTTGATGATATGCTTGACGAATTGCATGGTTCTTGCATCTTCCCTATGATAGATATAAAAAGTGGTTATCATCAGATTAGGATGAAAGAAGGAGATGAATGGAAAACTGCATTCAAAACTAAACATGGATTATATGAGTGGTTAGTTATGCCATTTGGATTAACCAATGCACCTAGCACATTCATGAGATTAATGAATCATGTTCTTAGATCATTCATAGGCATCTCTGTTGTTGTATACTTTGATGACATCTTAGTATATAGCAAGAAGTTAGAAGAGCATCTAGAACATCTTAGGGCTGTCCTGAATGCTTGGAGAAATGAAAAGCTTTATGCCAACTTGAAGAAGTGCACCTTTTGCACGGATAACTTGGTTTTCCTAGGCTTTGTTGTTAGTGCAGATGGAGTTAAGGTCGATGAGGAGAAGATCAAAGCCATCAAAGACTGGCCGAGTCCAACCACAGTAGGAGAAGTGAGGAGTTTCCATGGGCTTGCTGGGTTCTATAGGCGTTTTGTGAGAGACTTTAGCACAATTGCAGCTCCCTTGACTGAAGTGATAAAGAAGGATGTCGGATTCAAGTGGGGAGAAGCACAAGAGAAGGCTTTCCAATGCCTAAAAGAGAAGCTTACTCAATCACCTCTTCTTATGCTTCCTGACTTTACAAAAACTTTTGAAATAGAATGTGATGCCTCAGGAATTGGAATTGGTGCTGTATTGATGCAGGATAGGAAACCCATTGCCTACTTCAGTGAGAAGCTTGGAGGAGCCACTCTCAACTATGCAACCTATGACAAGGAACTCTACGCCTTGGTGAGGGCCTTGCAAACATGGCAACATTACCTGTGGCCCAAGGAGTTTTTCATCCACACTGATCATGAGTCCCTAAAGTATCTAAAAGGGTAGAGTAAGCTTAGCAAGAGACACGCAAGATGGGTTCAGTTCATAGAGACCTTCCCATACGTGATCAAGTATAAACAAGGTAAGGAGAACATAGTTGCTGATGCAATATCTCGGAGGTATGTTCTCTTGACCACTCTAGATGCTAAGTTACTTGGGTTTGAGCAGATAAACAATATGTATGATACTGACCATGATTTCAAGGAAGCTTATGCTTCTTGTGAGAAGTTTGCTGCAGGGCATTACTTTAGACAAGAAGGTTTCTTGTTTTATGACAATAGATTGTGTGTGCTAACTGCTCTTTGAGAGATTTCTTTGTCAGGGTATCCCACGGGGGCAGTCTAATGGGGCACTTTGGGATTGCCAAGACCTTAAAAGTTCTGCAGGATCACTTCTATTGGCCGCACATGAAGAGAGATGTGGAGAGAATCTGTGGGTGGTGTGCTACTTGCAAGCATGCCAAGTCCCAAGTCCAATCCCAGGGTTTGTATACTCCTTTACCCATTCCACACCATCCCTGGAATGACATTTCCATGGACTTTATTGTTGGATTACCTAGGACTAGAACAGGAAAGGATTCAATCTTTGTTGTTGTTGATAGGTTCTCTAAGATGGCCCATTTCATAGCATGTGATAAGACTGATGATGCATTGCACGTTGCTAACCTGTTCTTTAAAGAAGTTGTTCGTTTACATGGCATGCCTAGGACTATAGTTTCTGATAGGGACATTAAGTTTCTTAGTTACTTTTGGAAGACTCTTTCGTCTAAGCTAGGCACTAAACTGTTGTTTTCTACTACATGTCATCCACAAACTGATGGACAAACTGAAGTAGTTAATAGAACTCTAGGAACACTCCTGCGTGCATTCATTAGAAAGAACTTAAGAACTTGGGAAGAATACTTACCACACTGTGAATTTGCATACAATCATGCAATGCATTCTGCTTCTAAGTATTCACCTTTTGAGATTGTTTATGGGTTCAATCCCACCTCTCCTTTGGATCTAATGCCTTTACCTGAGTTTGAAAGGATCAGTTTAGACAGTAAGAAGAAAGCAGAGATGGTCCAACGAATCCATGAGAAGGCTAGACAAAACATTGAGCAGAAAACCAAGCTTTATGAGAAGCAAGCCAACAAAGGAAGGAGTGTGAGGATCTTTGAAGTCAGTGACTAAGTTTGGGTGCACCTGAGGAAGGGCAGGTTCCCCAACGAGAGGAAGTCCAAGCTGATGCCAAGGGTTGATGGACCTTTCGAGATCATCCACAAGATCAATGACAATGCCTACAAGCTTGATCTCCAAGGTAAGTACGATGTATCCAATAGCTTCAATGTCACTGACTTGTCCCCTTTTTCTGCAGATGAACCAGATTTGAGGACAAATCCTTTTCAAGAGGGAGGGGATGATGTGATCATGGACCGGATCCCTAAGACGAACAAGGAGAGTCTAGATGAGCCACATGAAGCCACAATGCACCAGCAGCCTGGTGATGATGCTCTAGCCATTCCAGAAGGTCCCATGACTCGTTCCAGAGTCAAAAAACTTAAGGAGAATGTTGTTGGATTACTCACTTCACATCCACAACAAGAAGAAAGTCTTGGACAAGGTTTGATCCGAGATGTCTTGATCACCATTCAAGCCATCTCTACATCAAGCTGAGTTAGTGTCTAGGCAAGACATTTGGTGCGAGCTCTTTTCCTTGCTTTTGGTTTTGTCCCACGAGGTTTTCCGGAGGAAGGTTTTTCACATCCACAACAAGAAGAAAGTCTTGGACAAGGTTTGATCCGAGATGTCTTGATCACCATTCAAGCCATCTCTACATCAAGCTGAGTTAGTGTCTAGGCAAGACATTTGGTGCGAGCTCTTTTCCTTGCTTTTGGTTTTGTCCCACGAGGTTTTCCGGAGGAAGGTTTTTAACGAGACCACAACTTGTCTTACACATCACTTAGGCTCTATCTCGGCCCAAGACTAGCAGAAGTTTACATTTTAAAGCTTATGTTATTTATAAACTATAGTTTTCCTTTTTGTTCCTGCAAGGATCTATCCATCCCCATCAACCAAAGAGCATCCTAGGGACGCATCAGGGGGCTTATTGAAACTGAAGGGGTTTGAGGTGTGGATTGACTGTCCAACACCTGTTCTCCTTGATTCCATCCTTCTTGGCAGGGACACACTTTAAACACCTTCTATTCTCTTGCTGGTCGTGGGTCTTGGGGACCAGAGAGTGAGCTTCAGCTTTGTTGGCTAGAGAATAGTTTGAACAGCCTAGCTTTGAAGCCTTTTCAATGACCTTGCTCCAAGAATGGTTTCTCCCATGGATTTTCTTCAGAATTTTGGACCAGATAAGGTGGTTTTGTTTCTTCTTTGGACCCCTAGCAGTCTCTGGAGTCGCCATTCCAGTTGTGTTCTCCATTTTGGAGATTTTGGACCAGTGGACAAGAGATGTACCCACTGGTTTTTTTCAAGAGACAAAACTGGAAACTGAAACTTTGATGAAGCTTGTTGAACTGAGATGAGGATTCCTTGAGTTTAGACACTGGAATACACCTTTATCTTAGGTACTGGTGAGGTTCTTCCCTCTTGGAAGACCTATGGACCAGTGGATAAAGAGTTGCACCCAAGACAGTTTTGACAGAGATTTTTTTTTGCGGAAGTAAGAATAGGTTTTCAGGAGCTTTTAGGCTCTGATACCATGTGAGAATAGAGAGGAAATGGTGAGAATGAAATGCATAATGAGTTTGGTGAAGAAAGTCAGCTTCTGGTTTAGTTTGGACAAGAAAGACTGAGAATCAAAGAGAGGTTGT
Organism: Moricandia arvensis; assembly: GCA_905132765.1. NCBI lineage: Eukaryota > Viridiplantae > Streptophyta > Magnoliopsida > Brassicales > Brassicaceae > Moricandia > Moricandia arvensis. The sequence goes on from CAJHQP010007265.1 coordinate 17,252, forward strand.
TTTTGAGAGTTTAAGTAAGAATGATAGGACTATGGAGAGTGTTTGTGATCTTCTGGTTTAGTATGGACCAGAGACAATGAAGGATGGACGAAATTATGATTGAGAGTATTTGAGAGTTTGTGAGAATAAGAGACTGAGAGAATAAAGTAACCAGAGATTTGTTGAAGGAAAGAGTTAACTTATCACTTCAGAGAGTATGAGAGTATGAGAGATTGTGAACCAGAGAATAAGTGAAGGAGGAGGCTCAACTCTCCTTAGGAATTTCGTGAGTACATGTAGTGGGCTTTATAGCCAAGTTACTAGACAAAACAACAACATTAAACTAACAATAAACAATGAAATTAAATACTATTATGAAATGAAGTTCAGATCTGGTTGGGACAGACTGGTGTGGAGCTGGTTGGGACAGACTGGTGTGAAGCAGGCTGTGGCATGGACAGTCTGGCACGTCCAGAGGAAGAGAAAGTGACTGGAGGAAGAGGGCACATTCAGCTTGGTGTGATAGTGACAGGTCCAGATGCTTCTCCAAAGCACCCATGTGACTTCTACTTGTCCAAATCAAACCAGAACTTAGTACTTCCATTCAAACTTGATTCCCTTTACTTCTGGAGGCTCCCAACGTCCATATTAAGTCTCCCCAACTCCTTTCTTGCCTTGCAAGGTAAGTTAGGGTAAGATGAGTTTCTTGCGGAGCAAGAGTGTACGGACAGATTCAAATATGCTTGTTCCAGATGCTTCTTTGCTTGCTCCTGATTTGCTTGATCTCTTCATCAACTCCAGCTTTGTTTATTCTTCATTCCAACACATCTCACCATATGATTAGGGATGTTAAGCTCATTAGTGATATCAAACCGGCTCTAGGAAGTGTAGTGATTGCAAATGGTGATAGAATACCTGTTGAAGTGATATGGAATCTTAAATTATTTGATAAGGAGTCTCAAGCATTTTACATGCCAACTTTCACATCTAATCTCTTATCTGTTCAAAGAGCAACAAATGATCTTAATTGCAAAGTTATTTTTAGTCCTGATGATGTGTGCTTTCAGGATATTAAGACCAGCAAGATGCTGGGAAAAGGTGTGAGCAAGGGAGAACTTTATTTACTTGAAGACACCAAGCTTAGATCAGATTTCTCTTGTGCTTTTAATTCTGCTTCTGTTTTAGCTAGTGATGTTATATGGCATGCTAGATTAGGTCACCCCCATGCTCGTGCACTAGAACTAATGTTGCCTAATCTATCTTTTAAAAATGAAAATTTTGAGGCTTGTATTCTTGGTAAACATTGCAAATCTGTTTTTCCAAAATCCATGACTATCTATGAAAACTGCTTTGATTTGGTCCACTCTGATGTGTGGACAGCACCTTGTGCTTCTAGGGAGAACCATAAATATTTTGTTACTTTCATAGATGAAAAATCCAAATATACTTGGCTCACTTTGATTCAAAGTAAAGATAGGGTGTTAGAAGCTTTCATTAACTTTCAAACCAATGTATCTAACCATTTGAACTCTAAGATCAAAATTTTTAGGTCTGATAATGGTGGAGAGTACACAGGTCATGCCTTCAAACATCATCTAGCAAAGCATGGCATTATACATCAGACAAGCTGCCCATATACACCACAACAAAATGGAGTTGCTGAAAGGAAGAATCGCCATCTCATGGAGGTTGCAAGTGTTGATCTGAGGTAATAAACAGAGGAGGTTTAAAGGGTTTAGGATGGAATTTGGGATCAAAGGGAAGGTTGTGCAAATTTGGGGTGAGTGTATGGACGGTACGACCGACCGTACAAACCACTCGACCCAAATTACTTTAAACTCGACCAAATCACATTTTGGTCTTGTTCAAAAACGGGGTCAAGTTGTACGGATCCGTACAACTCATGGTCCGTACATCCATGGCCGAGACTTGGGTCACAAGGCAGAAGGAAGAAGATAACCTTGGTGGGTAAAAAGGAAGAAGGTTAACTTGTTGGTTACCCGGTAAAGAAGTGGCTCGCGGATAAGGGGTCAAGCTTGACCAAGACAGCCTGTCCAAGGCTGGAAAGGAGAAGGCATCTGGTCAAGATGCCAAAAGCATCTCGCACCCTCATCCACAAGTTCAAACCAGGCGCTCCTCTTCCCTTGACCGGCCACGTCTCCCTCTTCATAGCCTTTGCTTTTGTATCCGTTGTAAACCTAAATCACTCTCTATATATTTGTATCTCCTCTCAGAATAATCAATCAAGCAAACCATTTCTTTCTTTTGTGTTTCTCTCTTCTCTCTCTCGAGTTCATCATGAACATCGAGCACACTCTCTTCTAATCTCTCAATCTATCACTCTTTCTCTCTTACTCTCGGTTATTCTACTCTTATTCTCTCAAAATCTCAGCAAGGAGCATGATGTTCCACACCAATGTCCCTACAAGATTTTGGGGAGATGTTGTGGTATCAGCTTGCTACCTCATCAATAGGATTCCCACCAGAATCCTCCAAGATGTATCTCCCTTTCAGGTATTGAATAAAACCAAACCTCCAATTGATCATTTACGTGTATTTGGGTGTGTGTGTTATGTCTTGTCACCAGGAGAACAGAGAAATAAACTAGAAGCCAAGAGTGTCAAGGGCATGTTCATAGGCTATTCCCACACGCAAAAAGGGTACAAGTGCTACACCCGGAATCAAGAAGGGTTATGGTTTCAAGGGATGTGAAGTTTGTGGAATCAAAAGGGTACTATGCTGAGAAGAGTTGGAAAAGCCTTAGAGACCTCTCACATGGACCCTCTGATAGGGCAAACAATCTGCGCATCATTATGGAGAGCCTAGGTATCACTCAACCTCAGACCAGTGAGGAACCAAGGAGATCACCTACTTCCCCAGTAACTAAAAGAACTGGAGAAGAAGCTGCACCAGTAGACCATCCTGATCCTGAGGGGGACACTGAACCTGAATCACAACAACAAAGGGAAGATGATTCAGCAGCAATACATGATCAAGATGGACTACGTGAATCTGAACCTGACCAGTCTAGTGAAGATCAAGATCAGGGAGAGCATGTAGAGACAGGGGTTGAAGAGCAACAGATTCAACCACTAAGGAGAAGTACCAGGATAAGGAAAGATCCATCTCACTGGATCAACACCAGAGTATACTTCAACAACAAGGCAGACCTTGGATGTATCCCCTTTGGCCTCTTCTCAGTCCCTGCAGAATTATTTGTTTATATTTTCTTTGTTTTAGTAATTGTTTAATGTTGCTCATTGTCTATATAAAGACAGCTTCACCTCTTGTAACTTTAATCAGAATCAATAGACAAGTTTCTCTCTCTAATTTCGTGTGCTCTCTCTCCCTTTCTTGTGTCTAAACAATATTCACAATGTAAGGAGTTAAGTATTATGATTTAGAGGCTGCCTTAGCTCTTTCTCTCTTAAGGCAGCCTAATACTTGTCAAAGTCATTCTAAACTCTTATTTATCTATTGTCTTAAACTCTAGCTTACTGATTCTAAATCCCATTTATCTACGTACAGAAACTCTAAGTGTTGTGTTAATTCTCAAGGATAGATTCATACTAGAGAGTTTCTGCTTCATATAACCAGTTTACTATCTAGGATTCTTGGTTATATAGTAAGCTGTGTATGAGGATTCAACCACAAGTTCGTTGTCTCTGATCTTGAATGGTGAGTTCCTGTTGTATGGTTGAAGGGGATTCAGTCACAAGTTGAATGAATCTCTCCTTACATGAGACAAACACTCATGAATTCCAACATAAGGGTGGTTCTCTCATTAGCTGTCAACCTGGAATGGGATCTATGGCAAATGGATGTTAAGAATGCATTCCTACGAGGTGAATTTGAGGATGAAGTATATATGCGTCCTCCTCCTGGCTTAGAAGACATGGTGAAACCAGGGAATGTATTGAGACTAAAGAAAGCTATCTATGGACTGAAGCAATCCCCTAGAGCTTGGTACCACAAGCTGAGCACAACCTTTAATGGAAGAGGATTCAACAAATCAGAAGCAGACCATACTCTCTTTACTCTCTCAAGTCAGCAAGGAATGGTGGTGATCCTTGTCTATGTGGATGACATAATTATCACAGGAAGTGACAAGGAAGGTATTAACTCAACCAAAGCTTTTCTTAAATCTTCATTTGATATCAAAGATTTGGGTAAGTTAAAGTACTTCCTAGGGATTGAAATATGTCACTCTAATGAGGGGCTGTTTTTATCCCAAAGGAAGTACACACTTGATCTTTTAAATGAGGCAGGAAATCTTGGAGGGAGAGAAGCCAAAACACCACTTGAAGAGGGATACAAAGTATTGCGTGAGGGGGAGTTTGAAGATGAGGCATTTGGAGATGTCAAACTCTATAGGAAAATGGTTGGGAAGCTGATATATCTAACCATTACGAGGCCAGACATCTGCTTTGCTGTGAATCAAGTCAGCCAGCATATGCAAACACCTAAAGTTCATCACTGGAATATGGTGGAAAGGATTTTGAGGTATCTAAGGGAAGCTCCAGGTCAAGGTATATGGATGGGCTGCAACAAGAGCACATAAATTGTGGGATATTGTGATGCAGACTGGGCTGGTGATAGAGTAGACAGGAAGTCTACAACAGGGTATTGCACCTTCATTGGAGGCAATCTGGTTACCTGGAAAAGCAAGAAGCAGAAGATAGTATCATGTCCAAGTGCTGAGGCAGAGTATAGAGCAATGAGGAAGCTTACCAGTGAGCTCATTTGGATCAGAAACCTGCTCAAAGACTTGGGTATAGAGACGACAAAACCAATCACAATGCACTGTGATAATCAAGCAGCTATTCATATAGCATCAAACTCAGTGTTTCATGAGAGGACAAAGCACATTGAGGTGGATTGTCACAAAGTAAGACAAGCAGTGGAGCAACAGATCATCTTACCATGCTACACAAGAAGTGAGGATGAACTAGCTGATATCTTCACAAAAGGAGCAAGTACCAAAGTTTGTGAGTTCATCCATCCAAGGTTAGGACTCATAGATTTGGCTAGATCATGATCCCCTTAGCCATGAAGCATCTACTCTTTCCTTTGTATGTTTTTATCCCACTGGGTTTTGCACACAAAGGTTTTAATGAGAGATGTCTTCATGGGTTCCAAGCTTAACCATATCCTGTGGTTAAGCTTAGGGGGAGTATTGACATGAAGACATGAATAAAAGATGGAGACAAAGAGAAGAGATGCATTTTGGCGAGTTGGAATGGTTTGGTCCGTACAGACTTGGAACACTAGTCATTCCGTACAAGACTTGACTTCCAAGCAAGCAAGTGACCTAACTTAGGTTGGAAGGCAAGGAAGTGGTTTAAACTCAACAAGAAGAGAGTTAAGAGGTCAAGAGAGACGTTGGAGACTTCTGGAAGCAAGTGGGATTCAAAATTGGATCAGATCACATGTTCTACTTTGGTCTCCCAACCCTTGAGGTCCTGTCACTTTCAGGCTCCACTATCTTGACCAAGCAGCCTTATTTTAATCTTATTCTTCTTGTCTTCATCTCCCTTGTATGTCTTTAAATAAAGTATCTCTGGAAACTGAAATAGACAAAGAAAACAATCCTTGTTTACTCTTACTTTCGAATCACCCTCTCTCTCTTCTCTCTCTCAAGTTTCTTCACTCTCTCTCTCTTGTTCTTCACACTGTTCTTCATTTTCTTACACCAAAGACCAAGAAGATGGGAGAAAGGGACATCTCCTCAACGATTGGGAGCCTAATACCACACGTGACTCCTTGCTGTTCTCCACTTCCTTGTTGTTCTCCACTCCCTTAGTTCCTTGGTGACCAGAATAAGTCTTCTTAGTTGGGTAAGTTCATTTCTGGTTCCTCCTGTCCCTTTGCCTACCTTGTACTCCAAGTTAGGTCACTTGTACGGACAGACTTGTCCCACAAGTTTGTACGGACATACATGATCCACAAGCTTCCCTTGATTAGTTCCGCTTCTGTTATTTGAAATGTCCTCTCATTCTTTCTAACTTCATGTCGCCATTTTCTCTCTTTATTGGCTTCAAGTCAACACCATCAACCCTTGGCATTAGCTTGGACTTCCTCTCATTGGGAAACCGATCCTTCCTCAGGTGTAGCCAAACTTGGTCACCAACTTCGAAGAGCTTCACACGCCTTCCCTTGTTGGCTTGCTTCTCATAGAACTTAGTTTTCTGTTCAATGTGTTGTCTAACCTTCTCATGGATTTATTGGACAATCTCAGCTTTCTTCTTACCGTCCAAACTAACCCTTTCACACTCAGGTAAAGGCATTAGATCCAAAGGAGAGGTGGGATTGAACCCATATACAATTTCAAAAGGAGAGTACTTAGACGCAAAATGCATGGTGATGGACCCCTTAGGACGAGATCCTTTGTCCCTGATTCTTTTGAAGGAAGTTCTGATGGTTTGAAGGATAGATGATGATGGATCTGATGGATAGAAATCGAAATGGTTGATGATCTTCAGTGAGGATCTGTGGATTGATCAACACTTGTGTATATGTCCTTGATCAAGAGAATGAACTCTGTTTTCGATCAAAGACAAGTTTTGCTTGCAGAGAATGAACTCTTTAGCAATCAGTGTTCAAAGATGAACAAAGGATTCACAGTTTCAGAACTAGTTTTGATAAAAAAGGTGAATGAATATTATTCTGGTCGTGCATCCCCTTATATAGGACTTACAAGTTGTGGAAATGAAAAGACAAAGTGTAGAAAATAAGAAATTTAGAAACTAGGAATGTAGACTTGACTTTGGACCAGAATAAGTGTATTTGTGGAATGACTCTTGGCATGCCACGACCAAGACTTCTTTTTGACTCCTTCTTGGTATTCTTGCTTGAAATGGATGAGAAACAATCTGATAAAGGCCCTGGTCGAAAATGGCATGAAACAAGCCCATATTGATCTTGTTATGAACTCTCCATGGTCTGCAACATTCTTCTTGGGCCACTTGATCCAAAACAGCTTCAGATGGGTTCTTGGACTTGAATTTCGTGTCTGGCCCATCAGCAAGTGATAATGGATCTTTAACCTGGTTTTGAACTTCTTTTGGGCTGAGAAAGGCAGATCAGAATCAGCAACAAGTTTGGGCCGAGCAGCTCCTTTCCAGCTCCTTTCCAGCTCCTGGTTCAGTGTCACTCTCAATCAGCTCCTTTCCAGCTCCTGATTCTGTGTCACTCTCATCCAGCTCGTCCAGCGCTAAGTCACTCAACTCATCCAGCTGGTTCAGCTCATCCTTAGTAACTTCAGCTGGTTTCAGCTCAACTTCAGTCTCCTTAGTTGGTTTCAGCTTGTCCTCAGTGTCATCAGCTGGTTTCAGCTCGTCCAAGGTTGCATAGCTGATCAGGGTTGCATCATCCCCTCCTCCTTTAAAAAGATTTGTCCTCAAATCTGTATTTCCTACATCGAAAGGAAACATGTAAGACACTAGAAAAATGAACAAGAAGATAAGCATGAAAGCAACATCAAAGTAAGGTTTTGGACAGAAACTTCCTTGGCGTTTTGAAGCCATTTTCCCAAGTACTTCCATCTCCAAATCTCAGGCTGATAAGCATAGTCTCTGCTCTCATTCCTTACATTCCTTCGAGTCTTAACCTGTTGATCCTGGACACTCAAAACAGAGACTAGATATCCAGAACTATTAGTGCAAGACATGCCCTTGTTCAGATCAAAATTCAAACTTTCTTTCCCTAGATCATGCAGAAAACGTTTCAGACCTTGATGATGCATATCAAAGTAAGTGTTGTAAACCAGAATGGTATCAAGGCATGCATTAACATAGAACAACTTCAAAACGTGCCTAACTTTCTCAGAATCTGAACACAAAGGATTAAGTTCAAACTGAGAATCACTTATAAAAGGCTCACCATGTTTGTCAAATAATGTGTTGTACACTAGTATATCATCAAAGCTCAAAACAACATCATTCTGCAAGGATGATCCCATTACAAACCAAGATTTCCAGTTTCAGAACATCGACTAGCAGGTTTCAAAACAGAATCAGAAACAAACTTGGTTTCTGCTCTAAGTGCTTTTGGTTCCTGCAACTTCTTAGGCTCATTCAGGGCATAAGCAAATGCAAATAAATCATCAGAGACCAGTTCATGCCTAGAAAAATTCAGATCAAAGCCATTATCTCTAAAGCAAGCAAATGAATCACAAGGTTTTCTGAAACAGAAATCAGGTTGTTGCAAAACATGCTTCAGTGACTTTTCATGATGATCAAGGCTTTTTCTATGTTTCATAATCTGATCAAAACTCAAAACAAGGCTAGAACTGTACATGTTACCACATTGAAAACGATTTTGATCAGAGAGTTTATCAGGTTCAAGTTTCTTAAAAGAATGAATCATGTTATCAAAAACTGAGTTTGAAACACAAAACTCTTTCACATTTTCCAGACCAAATCGTTTCACATCACCAGAAGAGACCATAACAAACAAATCAGGCACATAATTAACCATAACAAGATCCTTACAGTGCCCTTGAGATTCCAGAGAGAATGACTTATCATCAATTTCTGCTTCAGTGTTGTTTGGCTTCACCAACACTTCTCCTTTTGTTAGAGTCTTTTTTTCTGTTTCTGGTGAGTGTTCTTCTAATGCCTGAGATACTGTAACAAGGCTACTCGGTTCCTCCGGTTCAAAACAAGTTAGTTCTTCACAGGTTTTATTGATAACAAGTTCAGATTGAGGAGAGAAAAGAGAACACTCAGGTTCTATCTCAGGTTCTTTACTCACCTTAGATGGCTCTTGCTACAACTTCTTGGACCATCAAACTTTAAGGAAGGACGTGAGGTTGGTATCCTCTGCTGCTCTGTTTCAAAATCTTGAAGTACTTGTTGTGCAATTCTTTTGAAATCATCTGAAATTGTTGGCTGTCCAAATAATCAAGTGCTGCTTGTTGTTTCTGAGACTTCTTTATGGGATCACGACCATAGAAAGCTCTTGTCTTTTCTCTGACATGTCTAGGATGTTCTCTGCTCCTCCTAGTTAGTTCCTCTTGCCTCACTGGTCGTGCCTTTTCCTGCACAGAATCAGAGTAGTTAAAAACCGATTTTTCTTTTCTTATCAAATTCTGTCTTTTTTCCAGCAAAATCTTTGTGGAAGAACTAAATTGATCATGATGTGTGCTCCTCCTGGTAAGCCTCTCAAGTGATTTCCTAGATTGTATCCTTTCCTGCTCATAACCAGAATCATCAATAGCATAAGAATCTCTTTTTCTCATAGATTTTTTCCTTCTCTCCAAGGCTGCTTTTGTTGCAGAGTTGAACTGGTTATAATCTAATTCCTTTTCAGGACGTCTCCTTCTGCCATTGCTTCCTCCAGACATGGTTTCCTGTTAATAAACTCAACAAGAAAAATTAGCATAATAACAGATAGCTGAAGCCTTACTTCTCTCAGTGTTTCTCTCAAGTGTTTTCTATGAGTTTTCTCTGTGAATCCAGTAGCTCAGCAACAAACAAAGATCAAGCCTTAAGAGAACAAACACCAATCCCAAAACAGAAGAAAGAGATAGACAGATTGCAAGATTTTTGTTTGCAAGAGGCTTTACCACCAGGGCTGGATTTCTCCTCAGCCAGGCTGGATTTCTCCTCAGCCATGTTGGATTTCTCTTCAACTTTTCTATGGTTTTTTTTTCTTTTGATTTTCTTTTTTTTTTCTTTTTTTTTGATAATCTGGTTGGCCCTCTTGCAGATACAATATATAGACAGAAAAGAGTGTTTGATAAAGCGAACAAAGATCAAATGATCAAAAACCCCAAAAACAGAAAGAAGATGAAAAGTCAGATTCAAACCAGAGATCAAGAGCCTTCAAATCTGCTCTGATACCACTTGATGGACCCCTTAGGACGAGATCCTTTGTCCCTGATTCTTTTGAAGGAAGATCTGATGGTTTGAAGGATAGATGATGATGGATCTGATGGATAGAACTCGAAATGGTTGATGATCTTCAGTGAGGATCTGTGGATTAATCAACACTTGTGTATATGTGTCCTTGATCAAGAGAATGAACTCTGTTTTCGATCAAAGACAAGTTTTGCTTGCAGAGAATGAACTCTTTAGCAATCAGTGTTCAAAGATGAACAAAGGATTTACAGTTTCAGAACTAGTTTTTGATAAAAAAGGTGAATGAATATTATTCTGGTCGTGCATCCCCATATATAGAACTTACAAGTTGTGGAAATGAAAAGACAAAGTGTAGAAAATAAGAAATTTAGAAACTAGGAATGTAGACTTGACTTTGGACCAGAATAAGTGTATTTGTGGAATGACTCTTGGCATGCCACGACCAAGACTTCTTTTTGACTCCTTCTTGGTATTCTAGCTTGAAATGGATGAGAAACAATCTGATAAAGGCCCTGGTCGAAAATGGCATGAAACAAGCCCATATTGATCTTGTTATGAACTCTCCATGGGCTGCAACATTCTTCTTGGGCCACTTGATCCAAAACAGCTTCAGATGGGTTCTTGGACTTGAATTTCGTGTCTGGCCCATCAGCAAGTGATAATGGATCTTTAACCTGGTTTTGAACTTCTTTTGGGCTGAGAAAGGCAGATCAGAATCAGCAACAAGTTTGGGCCGAGCAGCCTCTCTTCCAGCTCCTGGATCAGTGTCACTCTCACTCAGCTCCTTTCCAGCTCCTGGTTCGGTGTCACTCTCAATCAGCTCCTTTCCAGCTCCTGATTCTGTGTCACTCTCATCCAGCGCTAAGTCACTCAACTCATCCAGCTGGTTCAGCTCATCCTTAGTAACTTCAACTGGTTTCAGCTCAACTTCAGTCTCCTTAGTTGGTTTCAGCTTGTCCTCAGTGTCATCAGCTGGTTTCAGCTCATCCAAGGTTGCATAGCTGATCAGGGTTGCATCATCCCCTCCTCCTTTAAAAAGATTTGTCCTCAAATCTGTATTTCCTACATCGAAAGGAAACATGTAAGACACTAGAAAAATGAACAAGAAGATAAGCATGAAAGCAACATCAAAGTAAGGTTTTGGACAGAAACTTACTTAGAGTTTTGAAGCCATTTTCCCAAGTACTTCCATCTCCAAATCTCAGGCTGATAAGCATAGTCTCTGCTCTCATTCCTTACATTCCTTCGAGTCTTAACCTGTTGATCCTGGACACTCAAAACATAGACTAGATATCCAGAACTATTAGTGCAAGACATGCCCTTGTTCAGATCAAAATTCAAACTTTCTTTCCCTAGATCATGCAGAAAACGTTTCAGACCTTGATGATGCATATCAAAGTAAGTGTTGTAAACCAGAATGGTATCAAGGCATGCATTAACATAGAACAACTTCAAAACGTGCCTAACTTTCTCAGAATCTGAACACAAAGGATTAAGTTCAAACTGAGAATCACTTATAAAAGGCTCACCATGTTTGTCAAAGAATGTGTTGTACACTAGTATATCATCAAAGCTCAAAACAACATCATTCTGCAAGTATGATCCCATTACAAACCAAGATTTTCCAGTTTCAGAACATCGACTAGCAGGTTTCAAAACAGAATCAGAAACAAACTTGGTTTCACCTCTAAGTGCTTTTGGTTCCTGCAACTTCTTAGGCTCATTCAGGGAATAAGCAAATGCAAATAAATCATCAGAGACCAGTTCATGCCTAGAAAAATTCAGATCAAAGCCATTATCTCTAAAGCAAGCAAATGAATCACAAGGTTTTCTGAAACAGAAATCAGGTTGTTGCAAAACAAGCTTCAGTGACTTTTCATGATGATCAAGGCTTTTTCTATGTTTCATAAACTGATCAAAACTCAAAACAAGGCTAGAACTGTACATGTTACCACATTGAAAACGATTTTGATCAGAGAGTTTATCAGGTTCAAGTTTCTTAAAAGAATGAATCATGTTATCAAAAACTGAGTTTGAAACACAAAACTCTTTCACATTTTCCAGACCAAATCGTTTCACATCACCAGAAGAGACCATAACAAACAAATCAGGCACATAATTAACCATAACAAGATCCTTACAGTGCCCTTGAGATTCCAGAGAGAATGACTTATCATCAATTTCTGCTTCAGTGTTGTTTGGCTTCACCAACACTTCTCCTTTTGTTAGAGTCTTTTTTTCTGTTTCTGGTGAGTGTTCTTCTAATGCCTGAGATACTGTAACAAGGCTACTCGGTTCCTCCGGTTCAAAACAAGTTAGTTCTTCACAGGTTTTATTGATAACAAGTTCAGATTGAGGAGAGAAAAGAGAACACTCAGGTTCTATCTCAGGTTCTTTATTCACCTTAGATGGCTTTGTGTTCAGCTCTTGGATAGCATGCTCTTTCTTGCTACAACTTCTTGGACCATCAAACTTTAAGGAAGGACGTGAGGTTGGTATCCTCTGCTGCTCTGTTTCAAAATCTTGAAGTACTTGTTGTGCAATTCTTTTGAAATCATCTGAAACTGTTGGCTGTCCAAATAATCAAGTGCTGCTTGTTGTTTCTGAGACTTCTTTATGGGATCACGACCATAGAAAGCTCTTGTCTTTTCTCTGGCATGTCTAGGATGTTCTCTGCTCCTCCTAGTTAGTTCCTCTTGCCTCACTGGTCGTGCCTTTTCCTGCACAGAATCAGAGTAGTTAAAAACCGATTTTTCTTTTCTTATCAAATTCTGTCTTTTTTCCAGCAAAATCTTTGTGGAAGAACTAAATTGATCATGATGTGTGCTCCTCCTGGTAAGCCTCTCAAGTGATTTCCTAGATTGTATCCTTTCCTGCTCATAACCAGAATCATCAATAGCATAAGAATCTCTTTTTCTCATAGATTTTTCCCTTCTCTCCAAGGCTGCTTTTGTTGCAGAGTTGAACTGGTTATAATCTAATTCCTTTTCAGGACGTCTCCTTCTGCCATTGCTTCCTCCAGACATGGTTTCCTGTTAATAAACTCAACAAGAAAAATTAGCATAATAACAGATAGCTGAAGCCTTACTTCTCTCAGTGTTTCTCTCAAGTGTTTTCTATGAGTTTTCTCTGTGAATCCAGTAGCTCAGCAACAAACAAAGATCAAGCCTTAAGAGAACAAACCCCAATCCCAAAACAGAAGAAAGAGATAGACAGATTGCAAGATTTTTGTTTGCAAGAGGCTTTACCACCAGGGCTGGATTTCTCCTCAGCCAGGCTGGATTTCTCCTCAGCCAGGCTGGATTTCTCCTCAGCCAAGTTGGATTTCTCTTCAACTTTTCTATAGTTTTTTTTCTTTTGATTTTCTTTTTTTTTTCTTTTTTTTTTTGATAATCTGGTTGGCCCTCTTGCAGATAAAATATATAGACAGAAAAGAGTGTTTGATAAAGAGAACAAAGATCAAATGATCAAAAACCCCAAAAACAGAAAGAAGATGAAAAGTCAGATTCAAACCAGAGATCAAGAGCCTTCAAATCTGCTCTGATACCACTTTATGGACCCCTTAGGACGAGATCCTTTGTCCCTCATTCTTTTGAAGGAAGATCTGATGGTTTGAAGGATAGATGATGATGGATCTGATGGATAGAAATCGAAATGGTTGATGATCTTCAGTGAGGATCTGTGGATTGATCAACACTTGTGTATATGTGTCCTTGATCAAGAGAATGAACTCTGTTTTCGATCAAAGACAGGTTTTGCTTGCAGAGAATGAACTCTTTAGCAATCAGTGTTCAAAGATGAACAAAGGATTCACAGTTTCAGAAGTAGTTTTTGATAAAAAAGGTGAATGAATATTATTCTGGTCGTGCATCCCCTTATATAGGACTTACAAGTTGTGGAAATGAAAAGACAAAGTGTAGAAAATAAGAAATTTAAAAACTAGGAATGTAGACTTGACTTTGGACCAGAATAAGTGTATTTGTGGAATGACTCTTGGCATGCCACGACCAAGACTTCTTTTTGACTCCTTCTTGGTATTCCTGCTTGAAATGGATGAGAAACAATCTGATAAAGGCCCTGGTCGAAAATGGAATGAAACAAGCCCATATTGACTTGTTATGAACTCTCCATGGGCTGCAACATTCTTCTTGGGCCACTTGATCCAAAACAGCTTCGGGGTTCATGGACTTGAATTTCGTGTCTGGCCCATCAGCAAGTGATAATGGATCTTTAACCTGGTTTTGAACTTCTTTTGGGCTGAGAAAGGCAGATCAGAATCAGCAACAAGTTTGGGCCGAGCAGCCTCTCTTCCAGCTCCTATATCAGTGTCACTCTCACTCAGCTCCTTTCCAGCTCCTGGTTCGGTGTCACTCTCAATCAGCTCCTTTCCAGCTCCTGATTCTGTGTCACTCTCATCCAGCTCGTCCAGCGCTAAGTCACTCAACTCATCCAGCTGGTTCAGCTCATCCTTAGTAACTTCAGCTGGTTTCAGCTCAACTTCAGTCTCCTTAGTTGGTTTCAGCTTGTCCTCAGTGTCATCAGCTGGTTTCAGCTCGTCCAAGGTTGCATAGCTGATCAGGGTTGCATCACATGGCTTGATTGTATGCAAATTCACAATTTGGCAAGTAGTCTTCCCAAGTTTTCAAGTTCTTTCTGATGAATGCACGCATGAGTGTTCCTAGAGTTCTATTAACTACCTCAGTTTGTCCATCAGTTTGTGGATGACATGTAGTAGAAAACAACAACTTAGTGCCTAGCTTATACCAAAGAGTCTTCCAAAAGTAACTAAGAAACTTAGTATCTCTATCAGAAACTATAGTCCTAGGTATGCCATGTAAACGAACAACCTCTTTAAAGAACAAGTTAGCAATATGCAATGCATCATTTGTCTTATGACATGCTATGAAATGTGCCATCTTAGAGAACCTATCAACAACAACAAATATGGAGTCCTTTCCGGTTCTAGTCCTAGGCAATCCAACAATGAAATCCATGGATATGTCATTCCAAGGATGGTGTGGAATTGGTTAAGAAGTGTACAAACCCTGGGATTGGACTTGGGACTTAGCATGCTTGCAAGTAGCACACCTCCCACAGATCCTCTCCACATATCTCTTCATGTGTGGCCAATAGAAGTGATCCTGCAAAACTTTAAGGGTCTTGGCAATCCCAAAATGTCCCATTAGACTGGCCCCATTGGATTCTCTAACAAAGAGATATCGTAGAGAACAATTAGGCACACACAATCTGTTATCATAAAACAAGAACCCATCTTGTCTAAAGTAGTGTCCTGCAGCAAACTTCTCACAAGACACATAAGCTTCTTTGAAATCAAGATCAGTAGCATACATCTCTTTAATCTGCTCAAAACCTAGTAGCTTAGCATCAAGAGTGTTCAAGAAAACATACCTCCGAGATAGTGCATCAGCAACTATGTTCTCCTTACCTTGTTTATATTTGATCACGTATGGGAATGTCTCAATGAACTCAACCCATCTTGCATGTCTCTTACTAAGCTTACTCTGCCCTTTTAGATACTTTAGGGACTCATGATCAGTGTGGATGACAAACTCTTTGGGCCACAAGTAATGCTGCCATGTTTGCAAGGCCCTCACCAAGGCATATAGATCTTTGTCATAGGTTGCATAGTTGAGAGTGGCTCCTCCAGGCTTTTCACTGAAGTAGGCAATGGGTTTCCTATCCTGCATCAACACATCACCAATTCCAATCCATGAGGCATCACATTCTATTTCAAAGGTTTTAGTAAAGTCAGGGAGCATTAAGAGAGGTGATTGAGTAAGCTTCTCTTTAAGGGTTTGGAATGCGGCTTCTTGTGCTTCTCCCCATTTGAATCCCACATACTTCTTGATTACTTCAGTTAATGGAGCTGCAATGGTGCTAAAGTCTCTCACAAAACGCCTATAGGACCCAGCAAGCCCATGGAAACTTCTCACTTCTCCTACTGTGGTTGGGCTCGGCCAGTCCTTGATGGCTTTGATTTTCTCCTCGTCCACCTTAACTCCATCTGTACTCACAACAAAGCCTAGGAAAACCAAGTTATCTGTGCAAAAACTGCACTTCTTCAATTTGGCAAAGAGTTTCTCATTTCTAAACACATTTAGGACAGCCCTAA
>CAJHQP010007266.1:0-33223 GCA_905132765.1 Moricandia arvensis
TTATATCATATGTCATTATTTTTGTATATAGTTCATATATTTTTAAACAAATATAACTTAATACAAATACCCAATATTAGACTTGTAAATCTGTAAGCACATATGATATAATATTTTAAAAAACTTTATATTACAAAATGAAATGATTATATCTAAGAAAGTTTTGCGATATTTTTAAGAATTTATTGCACCAAATAAGAATAGTTGAACAAATAATGTGATAAATATAACATAACCACCAGCGTACAATGGTTACTGTCATCGATATTCATTTATTAATTTCATTACATAGTAACTTATGGTTTAGATCAAACATAAGTCCAAAACTGAAATATCGTTCATGATATTCAAATATGATTTTAAATTAATAAATTAGATAGTCAAATTTTTCTTGGTACATCTATCAAATATTACGATATCTATTTACTTGTTCAACAACTACTCTCTCTCCTACTGTGAGACTCATATCATTTATCAACTAGGATAAGATCGCGCTTTGTGAGGAGTGAATTTATAAATTAAAGTATAAAATATATAGTTTTGAAAATTTTAAAATTATATACGATCAGTATTTTCCTATATATATATACAATTTTAGATTGTTTATATTCATCTATGGATTGGACGGAGAACAGTGGTAACTGGGATGTGGATTTATATCATTAACGTTTAAGAGTTTATATCATTAACTACAACCGGGTCTAATTATAAATGCTTTCCTTAACTAAATTTTTTGGGGCATACATTAGTTGGTGCTAACGTTATTTTAGTATTCAATATAAATTCACATATTTACTTTGTGAAAAATTGGGTATCAAGCATATATATTCGTGGTATCAAGCCTATATATTCTTTATCGATATTATGTGATTATATGTATATAATTGTGGGTATCAATCAAAACAAAACAAAACAAAACAAAAGAATATATAGACACGACCATATGTTTATAATATATAACACATAATATATACTTACCTAAATCCCCCTTATTTTATCTGTGTCTAACACGGTAGTATAACCAATTATGTAAACAATATATTAATTTGATTTATTTTCAGGTTAAATTGAATTTAAATTCCTCTTAAACCATATCCAGAATGTGTAAACTTTATATTAATGATTTTTGAGTAACATTGTTTTCAAATATATTTCAATTTTACAACTACAGAAGATAGAACCCATAAAAGTACCACGATATAAGTTGACATTTTCAAAGCAAAAAAAAGTTATAGCTAAAAAATAGAACACATAAAAATCAACTTAATAAAAATTGTGATGTAGAACCTTTGTTGAAGAAATTTACTACTCAATTTCTTTAAAAGTTTATGCTGGTAGTATACAATGTATAAGGTAAGATTTAAATCACAAAAACTTTCCTCCAAGAAGAAGCAATATCATATTTTGTTGATAACACGGACTACATATTTAAGCTTGGTTCAAACAGTCCCATCTAACCTTTGGTACTAATTGAGAAGATACACACTCAAACGTTCTCGTTCATCAATGTGCAAATGTATAACAGATACCAACACTTTAATAACAACACTTTAATAACAACACTTGAATATGATATTGCTTCTTCTTCACCGAACATAGAACACATAATGTACACAAATATTAGTTGGTCCATCGTGGACCTATAATTTCGTCTAATATGTCTTAAACAAAAGTATGGATCCCTTACATTAATTAGTTGGTCCATATATGTATAATGCTGCCACATCTGCAATAAAAAAGCCTAAGGGATTGCCACCTAAAAAAAATTCTTTTTTAATTAATACAAACTTAAGGTTATAACTTTTTAAATGATTCACAATTAATATGTAGGGGTATTTATCCATTTTATCCATTCAAAAAAATATCTTTCTTTTTGTCTTTGCTTAGAGACAAATCTAATATATTAATTTAAATTCCTATTTTTAATCTACCATTTAAAGTTATTATTTAAGTTCTAGACCCTTTCAAAATAAAGTATCTTTATATTACATGACACTTATATAAAGTATACAACCCAACTACTTAAACTAAACCAACCTCATATATGTCAATGAACTTGTGTATTACACTAACGTGAAGGAGTATATATACATCAGATGAGCTAGAGTACTTATAATAGATAATAACAAGTAAGTGGCATCTTGAAATGTTGTTTGATATAACCTATATATGACCAGTTTTAGGCCATGTTATAGGTTCTATTTAGGGTCTATTATGTGTGTATAGACTATGTTTTAGAGTCTTTACAGGTCTATGTACGTTTTGGAGATATATGGAGATACTTGCAGCTTTTGGAGCATTTAGAAGAGAAGAATCTGTAGTTGATCATTTAGAGAGTCGAAGTACAAGAAATCATCGATCGACGACACTACATTGGCGTCGACCGATGTTACAGGACCAAGGTCGATCGATGTTGCACACTTACCATCGATCAACGGTCCAATCACATACAACCAATTTCAAGTCCAAGTTAGAGACAAATGACGAAGATTCCATTGACGATTTTTGACTTAAAATTTAGGGTTTTATATTTATGTTTTATATATTACACAGAGACATGGGTGCATAGTTGTGTGCACAAGTGTGTGAAAAGCATTAGAGTTTTAGGATTTTTTAGGGGAGAAGATTCATAACTCCTTAGGGAGATTTGTATTGGAACCCCAATATTTTATCTATGCATTATATTCAGACTATTGTTCTTTCTTTGATTATGTCTGAGTAGTTATCAACTAGATTTAGTGTTGAATGATAGCAATAATGGATTACCAAAAAGTAGGATTGTTAGGTTGAGTTAATATCCATCAATTGACTTGTGCTTCATGCTTGCATTCTAGAGTAGCTAACTAGGATCTCGAAAGTAGGACATGGATGAATACGAGAGTAGGTTTTGTGCCAGAATAGACTCCATTGTACTAGTTTGTTAGGCACATGCGAGAGCTGGTCTAATTAGCTTGGTGAACTTATCAAATCTCGTTCACACTTCCTTATGATTTCACCGTCGATCGACATCAGGCCTTAGCCGTCGATCGATGGTCTTTCCTTTTGCTCGCATATTTCTGTGCTTCCTAGTTACTATTTGAGTTCTAGAATATTTACATTTATGTGCTTCCTATACCCTATATTCCACTAATCTTGAAACCCAAGAGCTAGGATATTTACATTTGCATCTAGTTAGTTTAATAGCATATTTCCATGTTTACATTATTATCATATTTCTATATTGCATCTATACCTCTTGATAAGGAATATTTCCTTAATTGATTATTTGCTACTAATAAATATATCTACCTAGCTTAGTCTTTAGAAATAAGAAATCTATTGTGTGTCATTGCTCTTTGTGGATTCGATCCCTAAGTACTACACTTTATATCTCTTGCCAAGAGTATTATTTGTGTGTAAAGATTAAGGTTAATTTGATAGTTAATTTTTTAGGATATTCATACACTGCTAGAACAATAAACACACCCATGTTAATGTTCTTGGCAACAGCTTCGTTAGTGCATCTGCAAGCTGATCTTTTGTTGCAACATGTGTAACCCGAAGTTTGCCTGACTCTATCTGCTCTCGTATGTAGTGGTGATCAAGGGAGAAGTGTTTCATACTGGAGTGAAACACCAGATTTACAGAAAGGTAGGTGCCTTCAATATTATCACAATATATGATACGTTGGGTGGGAAGGTGAAGGCCAAGATCAGATAGTAGTGAGCAAATCCATCGTACCTCTGAGGATGTTTTGCAACTGAATGGTATTCTGCTTCCGTTGAGGATCGAGAAACCCCTTTATGTTTCCTTGAGGACCAAGAGATGGGATGATAACCCAAGTAGATGACATATTCATTTGTTGAGACAAAGGCGCCAATGTCTCCAGCCCAATCCGTGTCTCAGTATGCGTGAAGAGACAAGGGATTTTGCTGTCGCAAGAAGAGACCATGAGAGATTGTTCCTGGAAGATAGCGTAAAACTCTTTTCGCAGCTATCCAATGATCCACAGCCGGAAGATGCATGAACTGAAAAAGGAGATTGATAGCATAAGCAATATCAGGGCGTGTTAGGGCGAGGTATTTAAGGCTGCCAATGATTATACGATAGGTTGTGGCATCTTGCAAAGGCGGGCTCATGTGTAGCTTGAGTTTTGGCGTTGTGGCAAGAGGAGAGGTGACTGGTTTGTGCATCTTGAATGTTTGTTTTTGTAAGCAAGTCAATGATGTATGTGCGTTGCATAATGTGTAGGCCTTCTTTGTTCGCGTGAATTCGATTTCGAGGAAATAATATAAGTTCCCAAGGTCTTTGATAGAGAATCGTTGACCAAGAGAGTTGATGATGTTGTTGATGATTGTGTTGTTGCTCCCAGTAACAATGATGTCATCGACGTATACAAGTAGATAGACGATGTGATTGCTCAGACGAAGAACAAAGAGGGATGTATCCACTAGAGAGCTGCGGAACCTGAGAGAGAGAGGTATTGTTTTGGCTCTTTATACCAAGCTCGCGGTGACTGCTTGAGGCCATATACATTTTTGTTGAGACGACAGAAGTAGTTAGGGCGATCTTTGTCAACAAAATGCAGTGGCTATGTCATGTAAACCTCGCCAGTAAGCTTAGCCTGGAGGAAAGCATGATTGACATCCAGCTGACGAAGGGACCAATTTTTGGTTACTGCAACTCCAAGAACAATACATAGTATGGTGGCTTTGATAACAAGACTAAAAGTTTCAGCAAAATCTTAACCATATTACTGCGTGTGCCCCCGAGCTACGAGTCGTGACTTTTTTCCTGTCTTCACAGCCATTAGGTAAAAATTTAGTGGTAAACAACCAACGATAAGAAATAAGATTCTGATTTGGTGATGGTGGAACCAAATCCTATGTTATGTTCTTTATTTGAGCATTAAATTCCTTAGAACAGGTCGGCCTCCAGCTCGTATCTTGCAGGGCTTAGTTTATAGTGGTGGGTTCAGATTTGTAAGTATGTTTGGCTTGGATAGAAAGTGATATTTTTTTTTCTTTGGCTTATGGATATTTTTTTGATCGGGTTTGCATTCTTGGAGGTGGATGTTGCTGTGTTCGGGGAAGGCGTCGATGTATGGGTTGGTTGAGGTTGATTTTGGGCTTGAGAGGTATTTGGGTTTTGAGTTTGAGATGGGTTTTGGTCTTGGGTTTCATGAGCCGTTCGGAATGTTGTGCTTTTTGGTTTTTGAGGTTGTTGTTCTGGGCCTATTGGGTTGGACCTGTTTTCAGTTTCAAGAAGATTAAGAGACAGAGAAGAGGGGACACCACCTGGGTTCTATTTTATCGGGTTTGAGCTCTGTGAATTTCCCAATGTGGATTGTGGAGCAATCGTCACCGGAGGTGTCGACAAGGGAAGGTCTGAGCTCATGGGCGCCATGGGATCTGGGTAAGACGGAGACAGAGCTTTATGAGGGAGTGGGGTTACGGTTGGGTCCATGAGATTTCGGGTTCCTGAGGTAGCGATTGAGTAGGTTTTTGGTGAGGTAGCTTGAATGGGAACTGATTTTCAATAAATTGCACATTTCTGGACACGTAGAGACGATTTTTCTTGATGTCGACGCAGAGATAAGCAGATTGTGTGAGCGAGTTACCAAGCAAAGCACAAAGCGTGGAATTATCGTCTAGCTTGTGGGAATCGTAGGGGCGGAGCCATGGAAAGCAAAGACAGCCAAAGATCTTTGAGATTATTGTAGTTCGGTTGACGCTGGGACAGCTTCTAATACGGAGTCTTCATTGACAGAATCAGTGTGGGAAATCTGTTAATTAAGTAAGCTGCTGTAGCGAACGTATATGGCCAGTAGTCTTTGAACTTGACTTGAGAAAGGAAAGTCAAGCCTATTTCGACCACATGATGGTGTTTGCGTTCAGCAAGTCCGTTATCTTATGGTATATGAGGTGGCGTGGTGAGATGTGTCATGCCATGTTCGGTCAGGAAAGGTCGCAGAGATATGTATTCGCCGCCATTATCGGAGTAAAGTGTTGCAATTTTGTTTGGAAGTGCTTCTCCACAAGATCTTTGTAGGCGATGAAGGTGTCACGAACTTTAGATTTTCGGTGTAGGGGATACAACCAGGTATAACAAGTGTAGTGGTCAATGAGGATGAGATAATACTTGTGGTTTTCGAATGATGGGATTGGGGAGATCCATACATCTGCATATATGATTTGTAAGGGTTGGTTTGTTTTGAGAGTGGAAGTAGAGAATGGTAATTTATGGCTTTTATTGATCAAACAATGGGTGCAAGACAAGAGTTTTTCCGAAGAGGAAGTGTAACACACCGATCCAACCGTTTAGGCCGCGATCGATGAGCTACGTCGCTCGGCCCACACACTGGCCGAACCTCTCAATTTTTGCCTTATCTATAATTTTGCCTAAAGCCGAGGTCTATCTTAGATCTTAGCTTATGAATACCTTAGTCATTTCCTAGCTTAAATAATTTCAACTTATACGCAGCGGATTATTATCTATTCACCATTGATCTATATCCAGTCTATAACTTATCTATAATTTTGCCTAAAGCCGAGGTCTATCTTAGATCTTAGCTTATGAATACCTTAGTCATTTCCTAGCTTAAATAATTTCAACTTATACGCAGCGGATTATTATCTATTCACCATTGATAATTTCACGATACGTTCGTAACTCTTCGATAACGACAATTTTTTACCTTTTGGATCACGACACGTTCATACCTCTTGGATCACGACACGTTCTTATCTCTTGGATCACGGCACATTCGTACCTTTTGGATCATGACACATTCGTACCTCTTGGTAACTTACAACCTTTGAACATTTGTACCTTTTGGTAACTCGTACCCTTGGGTACTCGTACCCTTTGGCATCTCTTTTCCTTTGGCAACAAGTACCTTCTGGGTTGTTCCAACCGTTTAACTCAACCGCCCTAACTTAAGTACGGGGATCCAAATTGATTTCGGCCAATGGCCTTGGACTTCTTACCTGAACCGGCCAAGGGCCTAGGTTCACCATTTCATGTGCAACATAAATGTTTTGGCCTTTACACAAACCACACAGTCCAACCGATCCAATTCATCGATCAATTGGACCATTTCTGTAATCGATCCATTGGACCTTGATCCAACCTATTAGGACCGAATCAAGTCCTTATACCAATATCGAATCCAATACCAATAGACCCACATAATTCCCCTTGCCAAAACAAAGGAAATTTGATTCATGGTTAAGATCCATCAGACCATTCGTCCAATTGGCCATGAACCATGATTCGTGGTTAGTTCTACTCGGACATGACCTTTGGCTCTTTTCCAAGCCAATTCCGACACCAAACTACACCATTCCTCACGAAAATACAGAGTATAAGATGAAGAGAAATTAATAAAAACATATATGGAAGAGAGTGGATGCAACCAATGCAAACCGCCCCAACAATCCGATCAAATTGATCGATTGTTATGGGCGATGGTTCCATGACCACCCCCATTACCTTGAACGTGTGCTCTTTACTCTTAAATCCCTTTCCAACACTTTATCTTTGCCTCTGGTTCTTATTCCAGTAAGCCTTTCCATTCCACAATCGATCTCCACCTTGCTGGTTAAACACAACAACATCGACCTTGTATGGTTGATTTCTCTCTCTCTTCTTTCTTTTTCTCTCTCACCTTTCCTTCTGTACTTTTTCTTATCATAACTTCCATTTTCGTGACCAGGGTCCACATATTTAAAGAGGACAGCGTGGGTAACTACCAGGCCAAGGAGGCACCCTTTTGTGGGTGAATGGGAACCTTTTGGTCCCATTGCATCTTTTCGGCCATAACTGCCACCACTCCCAACCATTCGCCTATAATTGTCCCTTAAAATATCATACCTGTGCCTAGACCCAATCCCTAGCTCATGGACCGATCCCATGAACTCCCTAAGCCATCGGCCAATGGCCCAACCGGCTGACCCGACTTTGGCCCGTACTGGTCCAATTGCCCAAGACCCAAACACTCTTCCAAGCTGAGATGAGCTGCTATTCCATCTGATAGATCTGATTGTCCAGATATCTGAGCTGAAATAAATTTGAGTGAGCTAGACTGAGTTTGACCGCACTGCGTCCAGCTGATCGAGCTATCCGTTTACATCGCCCACTGCCATATCACTTGTCCAGGTCTCTTATACTTGTTTCAATCTATGTTAAGTTAAGTCTTAGACTTCCAACGTTCTTAACCTTCTATAATTATCATGGAACACTTACCTTTAGGTATATGACCTGACCAGTTCGTTTCCTCGAACCATGATCTGTCCCGATGACCTTATCCAGGTCTGGGGATGTGATAGGAAACAACTGGTAATTGAAATTTTGAAACAACATATTGCAAAACAGAAGCAGTAGGATGTCCCAAATGAGCATGCCAAGAATAAAATTGATTTTTTGGGGTCAAAATCGGTCATGGCAAAATCAACGGCTAAAATCTTCCGAAAATATGCCTTAGATAAATATAAGTCGGAAATGTCGAAAACAAATACACCACATAAGCTTAGCCTATTTAAATAATGATATCAGAGCAAAACTCCGTGTACTTCATCCTAGACAAGAAATAAGAGAGCTTTTATCCGAACATGATAAGTTTTACGAAACAATCTTCTGTAGAACAAAAATATGAAAGTTTTCGTGGAAATACCTCGTAGGAAAATCTGTGAGGCAATCTTCCGGAAAATAGCTTTCGAAATTTTTTATGGAAAGACCTGCGTAAAACAAACGAAATGGTTCTGAAGATCTACGAAGCAGTCAATAGAGAAAATGAGACCGGAAGAAAGGCATCAGCACAAGCGACTCGCCCTCGTCGAACTCTCCATGAGGCGAGTAGGATTAGTCTTGTCCTACTCTCCATCAGGCGAGTAGAACCGACCACGTCCAACTCGCCATCAGGCGAGTAGGATCAGGCTCGTTTAAATCACCATCCAACTCGCCATCAGGAAAGTAGGTTCAGACCACTTCCAACTCGCTATGAGGCGAGTAGGATCAGTCTTGTCCAACTCGCCATCAGGCGAGTAGGACCGACCATGTCCAACTCGCCATCAGGCGAGTAGGATCAGGCTAGTCCAACTCACCATCAGGCGAGTAGGAATACAGGCATAATCCTTTCCACCCATCAGGCGAAAAAGTAGGCGAAGACCACATCCAATCGCCATCAGGCAGAATGTCCGTCCCTCTTGCGGTACCTGACAATCAACTCTCTCAAATTGTAAACTTCTCTTGATTGAGAATTACCGTTGAAACTTTACGGTAAAAACCAAACTTGTTTCTTCAATAAGTTCAAATTAATATATAAACGAAACGGTTGACTTAACACCAAATTCCTGATTATACAGTAATTTGAACTATTTTATAAAATAGACATCGTACCAAGGGTGTTCTTTCAAAGAAATCTAAAAACGTTTAAGTCGAAAAACGGTCCGGAAAGGTCTAAAAAGCCCACTTACGATTTTAGACGAAGTTGAGCCCAATGATATTATGACTTTCTATCTATTATTCGCGTAATAAGATAAATATCAATTTCGAAGATAAATGTGAAGTTGCAAGGGATAATCATGAAGATCGAAGAAAAATTGAATATTTCCACGAAGCGATAAACTCAACCCGCGGGCAGAAAAAGAAAGGGCAAACCGACCTAGGGGGAGTTTATAAGGGATGCTAAGGCGAGAGGATGGAAGGGACGATTATTTATACTTTATAACTTTATGCACTTAGAAACCTTAGGCTTTATTCTCGACAAGTTTGGTTTCTAGGTCTGGCACTCGATTACTAGACGAACTCGCCCAGGTAGTTCGATCTCTTGTTCCAATATTTTAATTGAACTACGTTCGAATTGATCCTCAAAAGGGGTACTTAGGTAGCCTTTCATAAGGTCCAGTTAAATTTTTAAAACTGTTTTCTTCTGGTGCTAAGCGAGTTGCGGCCAAATATGTTTTTCTCGACATAGGTGGTAATGCTAGCAAACTTAGTCTCGTTATATTGCTTGTGTTAGATGATTTACTTTGTAATCTTGCTTCCAGTCAATCTTCTTGTATGCTTTTGTCTCTGGAACGCTCATACGCAAATTCGAGATAAAGATATACTTCTTCTAAGATCGCTTTATTGTCCTTACATATTTTCCGAGTTTATTTGGTTACTTGTTCCTGGCTCTCGCAGAGAATCTGGGACATCTGGGTAATTTAGGGTTTCCTAATTTTGGTTCCCGCACTTTGGCACTAGAAGGAGGGTTGGGGGGGGGGGGGGGGGGTAAGGATTACTCTAACTCAAGCTCGCAAAACACTTGATCAAAACCATGTCTGCGAATCTGAAAGACAAACTTACATCACTGACTACTTCTATGACCAACGCTTACGCAAACGTTGTAGTTCTCAACAAATTGAATACCTAGTCGCAAATTTTGCCGCGGGAATATCACCGAAACGAACTCACGATTTCTCTATATAAACAGAAAGGCAACGATAAAATCTATCAAACGCCATAAAATTTGTCTCATTACCGAGTTGGAGAAATCTCAGCGCATAAAGGTTCGAGCAATTCTGAAAACTTTGCGGAAAAATAAAAATTGCTCTCTTCGAAATTGCGGAGAAATCTTAGGTTACTCGCGGAGAAGGAAGCACATCAAATCGGGTTCTCAACTCATCTCTGCACTTCTTCATAATAACTTCCATAAAAATCCTTTTTGGAGAAATAAAACTTGCTCTCCTCAAAATCGCGGAGAAAATATTAGATTACTTGCAGAAATAGAAGATTAGCAAATCGATTAGCTAATTCCCCACCGTTGTATTTCTTTCGAATAATTTTCGAAGAAATGAAGTTGATCACTATTGAATCACTCAAAACCTAAAACGGCTGACAAAAACTAAACTAAGCAAAACGGGAGATCATATCCCTCACTGCTGAAACGTTTTCTGAAACCTAAGATTTCTTAAAATTCAAGCTTTGATTCTATAGTAACATATTCAGTGAATTTTCGATGATTTTCACCTAAGCTTACTTCGAAACTACTCAAAACTCCCTCGGATCAATCCTGCGGAAGCGAGAAAATTTCTGATTGAGTTTAGTCGCGATAATTAGGCTCATCACAGCCAGAGTTTCTGATACTAAAACCCATGAACTAAATTTGCGGAACAGCCGAAAAACGGCTCTCGTACCGCCAAACTCAAATACATGTTTACAAAATGAACTTTCGTAAAATTAAACTCTACAACATTTTACAAAAAAAACTTTTGTAAACGCCTAATGGCGAGTTGGACGAACCACATCTAACTCGCCCGATGGCGAGATGAACGAACCGCATCCAACTCGCAATCAGACGAGTTGGATCAACCAAGTCTAACACACCTGATGGTGAGTTTAGAATCGATCAATCAACCTTGACTGATAGCAAGTTGGATAAGCCTTGTTCGACTCGCCGTTAGGCGATATGGATCAGTCCTCATTACAGAACCTTAGCTTCTCCTTTTGGCCTTGATTGAACTGTCTCTTTGTCCATCTCGATTGTGAATTACCGTTGAAACTTTATGCAAGACAGGCTTCAGCATAAAAAGAAGCAGTAATTGTAGAAAATACGGGAAGAATCGGTATCTTGTTGTGCCGTAAGGGGTAGACATACACGAGAAGGGGAAGGGGAAAATGAGCAAGAAAAACGGAGAAGAGAGAAGAACTGGAATCTCCGAGAAAACAAGGTATGTGTAACGACCCGCTCCCAAAATATTTTATTTGTAAAGATTAAGATCAAGGAGAGGTTTCTTTGTGAGAGAGCAAATAAAGTGTTGGAACACGTGTTGTCGTCAAGAATGGAATAGGAACTTGATTTTTCTCTAAGTATCGAATTATCCTTGCTAACAAAGTGTTATTAAGTAAGACTTAAATGGCGATAACTAATCATAAAACGATCGGAGTAATAAGCAAGGTATCGAGGATCAGGGAGCCAATTAAGGAAAGTTCGGTCCTTCGAGAATGCAGCTTCCAAGTAAGGCAACTTAACTAGTCATTATTGACGGGATATACGTAAGGAAGGTCGGGTTGCGGGAGTCATATAAAGAAATAATTGTAGATCAGTCAAGCCTTTAAGGGCAAGTTTTGACCAAGTTGATTAAGGAAACTGCTCTTAATTCTCACTTGGTGAGCAAGTCCAAGGGTATATAAAAGAGACCTCCAGATCTTAGTTTTGGACACATCTCAAAGCAAAGTCCTAGAGAGAGGTCAGAGCAAGAACGCAGTTCTAGAGAGAGAGTTGGGAAAAGAGAGGATCCCGCAAGGAGGACCGTAGGAACCTTCGCCAAAAATGCAGCTGAGTTCAAAGTCTTCGATCTTTTAAGATCAATTCAGGTGAGGATGTGATTCGTGACAGACCATTAAGATTTTTTTGCCTATTTGATTCCTTAGGATCAAATTGTTCTTGATAGAATTCGTTTATGGTAAGTTCGTTCATAATGTTCTTAGGAAAAATGTGTGATGGAAATTGTTATGGAAAGTTCGTTCTTCGTTATTCGAGACAGTTCTCAAAGATCGAAGAACATTCATACATTCATAGGATATTTGCATGATAGATTGTGTGAAAGGATGTTATGTTTTAATGAGATGTTTACGTGAAATACTTAGATTTGATCCGACAAGAATGAAAATATTAGATTGAAAATGTTATAGAAACAAAGTGAGAATTGAAATAATTTGAGGAAAGTACGGGATTAGAAGAACGTGATAAGTTAAGGAAAGTATGATTTGGCTTCGGCCCGTGTATGTTGGCTTCAGCCGCAGGTTTGGCTACAGCCGTATGACTGACGGGTCGCAAGTTTGGCTTCGGCCGCAGGTACGGCTACGGCCGCAGCCGCAGTAATGGCTACGGCCGCAGGTACGGCTACGGCCGCAGTACGGCTACGGCCGCAGATACGGCTACGCCGCAGTAGGCTACGGCCGCAGGTTGGCTACGGCCATAGGTTGGCTCGACCAAAGGTTTGGCTACGGCCAAAGTCTGATGGACCTTTGGGTCGGAATGTTAGGAAATGGTAAACTAAAGGAATGATAGAACCGGATGTTAGGTTGTTTGTTTGGATGCATGAAAATGGATAAGTAATAGGAAAAATGGCTAGTAAGAAAATGATTGAAAACTGAATGCTAAGTTGATAGATGGGACTGCTAGGTGGAATGGGAATTTGATTGGTTAATTATTGGAGTATAGTGGGGGTATTGAGCGTCCTCACTGAGTATCTTTGTATGCTCATGCCTACTTTTGTGATGCAGGTGACGAGTAGTTGTTTGGACGGAGCGCGAGATGATGAAGACCATCGGGACGGGTATTCAATATTGGGATTGTTATGGGATTTTCATGGGAATTTTACGAACCTTATTTCATACGATTATGATATATTGACTCGGATTTATTATTAAAACTACAGTATTTACTTATGTTACTTAATGAAAGATTTCCAATTATTTTTACTTAGAATTTATCTTACGACTTCGCAAAGATTTCTGGGTTGGGGTGTTTCAATTTGGTATCAGAGCGGGGTAGGCCAGTCAGTTCTGTCCTGGCTGGCCGCTTTTCAAAATTGGATTTGTGGGTAAGGGTGGAAAAACCGATGGTCTACGTCTCGCGCGAAGGATGTGTGGTATGATGTTTCTAGGGTATATCTTAGTATGTGTTTATGATTGCTTAGCAAATGGCTAAGCAAAAATTGTGTTCGATAGTTGCAGGAGTTAGTGAAAACTAACTTATATCTCATTAAAGATGAAAAAGTGTCGTCGATCGGTTTTTTCATAAAGTAGGCAATGAGGGTATCGGGTTTGTTCGGTCAGCAGGAGTATATGTTCTTAAATTCGGGTGCGATGGATCAAGATAGGTCGCTTTAGTGAGGGAGTGGATACGATGGTAGAAAGTACGAAATCAATAGGCGATTTGATTGTTGGTTGAGTAACTGGAAGCTAGGATTGTGAGAGTTGCTAAATTAATTCCTGAGAATGAAGGAAGTTAATGTCTCATGGAATTATGAAGTGTTGGATGTTCGTGGGTGTGTAGCACACTTGCTGGAAGTTAATGGGTCGATGAATAGTGCAACAAGAACGGTGTGTGTGGTTATAGAACGCTGTACTAGGTGTTCACAAGGTGAACGTAAGGATGGAGTTTAATACCGCTCTGTTAGTGTGTGGTGGTAAGATGCATTGCGGCGTGTGTCGTCAGGGTACTGGTGGATGCTTCAAGTATGAAGTATGGACGCATCAATCCGGACTGTCCTATACGGAGGCGCAGCGAATTTTTACCATTGTGGTGTTGCTGGACATCTGGCTCGGGACTGCAAGGCACCACGAATGCGCAAAAGCTCGTAACGTCGTGGTGAACGTCCGGAGAGGGATCAGAAACCACCAGCTAAGAGACAGAATGTAGCACAAAGGGTGCATATGCTGGGCATGGAGAATGAGGCAAAACCGATCGATTGAATTGTTAGTATTGGGAGAACTGAAACCACACCATCTATTTGACTCTAGGCAGCGTATTCATTTGTGTGTCCTGAAGTGTTGCGCTGTTGGCGACGCTCTAAGAACGTCTCAAGGTAAAGCATCAGTCTATGGTTATGCGGCGGGTGGTGCGATACTGAAGTTGCATTGTTATTTATCGAAGATGTGTCAGTTGTAGTACGCGCGATGTGGACATGCCTCTGGCAATCTGATCGTTGCTACCTATAAGGGGTATGAAGCAATTTCTTGGGATGCACTGTGCTAGCATACTATCTAGAGCTAAAGTTGGACTATGAGAAATGTCGAGTGAACCTTTACTCGGAAAGAAGGGAAGCTGGTGTTTCAAGGGAACAAGAAATAGACTGGAATTCCAGTAATATTGACATTATAGAATAGTAATAAATGGTCGAGGAAGCATGTGAGTCGTCATATGCAAAGCAATCAACGTTGTCTGTGTGCGGATCGCGAGAACTGTTGCTTGACAAATTTCGATGGTACATAGAATTTGAAGATGTGTTCCAAAAGCTTCATCGATTACCGCCAACTGCAGGACGAACCGTTACGATAGAGTTGGAGCCTGGAACTGCTCTTATTTCCAAAGCCCATGACTGTATGGCTCCAACGCAAATGCGCAGAGTTGAAAAAAACAATTGGAGAATTGATCGAGAAGGATTCATTTGGTCGAGCAGCTCACTGTGGGGTGCACCGGGATTGTTCGTCAAAAAGTATGGTAGTTTCCGATTGTGCATTGATTATCGAGGGCTGAATCGAGTGACACTAAGAATAAGTACCTTACCTCGAATCGATGAGTTATTGGATCAGCTCAAGGGCAGGCATCGGGCTTCTCGAAGATTGACTTGACATCGAGTTATCATCAAATCCCTATTGCAGAAGAAGACATTAGAAAGACTGCATTCATGACAAGGTATGGCCACTTCAATTCGTGATTATGCCATTTGGGTTGACAATCTCCAGCGCGAGTTTATGAAGCTGATGAACGGAGTGGTACATAAGTTTCTGGATGAGTTTCTGCCGTGGAGCACCCAAAACGGAGCAACCACCTGCTTTCTCCTGACAAAATTATGGAAAACTTCTGAGATATTTCAGCGATTTGCCCTAGATACTCTATTCTTCTCACCCTAGAAGTCGCCGCCTCCCATATTTAAAAAGCATGTCATCCTTATTTTTCGAAAGATACCTTTAGTTTTAAAAAGAAACATATTGAGACTTATTTTGGCGATTTGGCTTATTCTTGTAAGGGTGAAGGCTTCTCTTCCTCGTTTTTAGAGAAAGAACTCCCTAGACCCTCTCTTTACTGTTTGAATCGTCTATCAGTGTTCAATCAATGATTTGCGTGTTTCTTTATGTCATGAGCGAGTAGTCGTTTTGCTTAGTCTAGGATGTTAGGGTGTTAGATCTACAAAGCTAAACATAAATAAGTATTCCCTTGAATGTCTTTATTCACTTTCTTCTTAAGTCTTTCATTAGATTGATCACCTAGTGTATGATTTTTAGGTTAATCTATCATCAAAAGTTAAATAGTGATAGATATAAATTGAATAATCTTTACATCCTAGCTAGCGAGAGTAGATGTTAGGATGATTGTGAACCTATCGAACCACAAAAAGGAATAGCAACCGCGAGAGTGGGCTGTTCTATTTTTGAGTATCAAGTTCTAGACTAGCTTCTACTGAACATTGAATAATTTTTGGTTCATTGTATCTAGCACCGAATTAAATCATTGACATCGCCTATTTATTACCAGTTTTAGACCATATTATAGGCTCTATTTAGGTATGTTATGTGTGTCTAGACTATGTTTTAAGGTTTTACAGGTCCAGTACGTTTTGAGATATATGGGAGATACTTGGAGCTTTTGAGAATTTAGAGGACAATAATTCCGTAGCTGATCGTTGTGAAGCGTCAAAGTACAAGATTGTCATCGATCGACGACACACGTTGCGTCGACCGATGTTACATGACCAAGATCGATCGATGTTCCATCTGCAATTGATCTATGTCCAATTCGAAGATAGCCGATTTTCAAGCCCAAGTGAGAGACAAAACACAAGATTACAAAATTACCCCTGGATGAATTTTGACCTAGACTTTAGGGCTTTATATTTATACTTTATGTGGACCAGAAAGTGTAAGACGGTTCTGGGTGCCTAGGTTTGTGGCACAGAGTGTGTGTGCACCAGCACTCCATAGTTTTATGATTTATTTAAGGGAGAAGACTCATAACTCCTTAGGGAAAATTGTATTGGAACCCCAATATTTTATCTATGCATTATATTCAGATTATTATTCTTACTTTAATTATGTCTGAGTAGTTATCAACTATATTTAGGGTCGAATGATAGCAATCATGGATTAGCCCAAAAGTAGGATAGCTAGGTTAAGTTAATATCCATCAATTGAGTTGTGCTTGATGTTTGCATTCTAGGGTAGCTAACTTGGATCTCGAAAGTAGGACATTGACGACTACGAGAGTAGGTTCTGTGCCAGAATAGACTCAATTGAACTAGGTTGTTAGGCACATGCGAGAGCTGGCCTAATTTTCTTGGTGAACATATCAAATCTCGTTCACACTTCCTTTTGATTTCACCTTCGATCGACACCAGGCCTTAGTCGTTGGTCGATGGTCTTTTATTTTGCTCGCATACGAGAGTTGGAGTTAAAAGGGTCAGAATAATTAATATTTGGGTTCTAGAATATTTACATATCCGTGCGTCCTATTCCTTATAATTCATTAAGCTTGAAACCCTAGATCTAGCATATTTACATTTGCATCTAGTTAATCTATTATCATATTTCCATATTTACATTATTAACATATTTCCATATTGCATCTATACCTTCTAATAAGGAATATTATCTTGACATGATTACTTGTTACCAATATATATAATTACTTAGCTTAGTCTTTAGAAATAAGAAATCTATTGTGTGTCATTGTTCTCTGTGAATTTGATCCCTAAGTACAACATTTGGTCCTCTCTTGGCAAAAGTATTATTTTGTGTGTTAGGATTAAGGGTTAATTTGACAGTTATTTGTTTAGGATATTTATACCATGTTAGAACATAAAAACCCAACCATGTCAAATTTGGCGCTGTTTTTGGGGAACATTGATCGCCATTAGATTTATTTTCTAGGATTTAGTCTAGGCTTGTTACTTTCAAGTTACTGATTTTTCTTTTTCTTTATTTTTCAGGTGCATGCAAAAGAGTACCAGGAGAAACAAAGGACAAGACTTATTGTTCTTAGACCCACATCAAACATACGATCCGCAAAGAAAAACGACAAGCATCAATCGACAACATCTACTCAGAATCGATCAACACTTCTTTACGGATAGCATCGACCGACATCAAAACTCTAACATCGACCGATATTGATCATATAGCATCGATCGACAGTACCTCATCCGCATAGGTCGACGACAGCAGACGAGTTCAGATGGTTGCGCCTATAATAGTGGTTCAAAATGAGAATGAAGACTTGCATGACCTTAACGGTCATATCCCTGATACAGAAGACAAAGAAGAAGCAGACGCTGTAATAGCTCAACCTGGAGCTAACGCCCAAGCTGCTCAGAGAACGCTGGCTGACTACAACCGTCCAAACCATTTCTACGCCAACATATCCCCCATTCGCCCCTCCAGCTTTTCAGAGAAATGATTTTGAGATCAAGCCCGCTTTCTTCGGACTTGTAGCGCAAATGCCTTACCATGGGTTGCCGACACGAGCACCCTATGGATCATCTGGAGCGATTTGAGGATCTAGTGACTGCTATTAAAGCCAATGGATTCCCTGAGGACTATCTTTTCTGTAAGCTATTCAAGTACTCACTTGCTGGAGAAGCTTCATATTGGCTTAAGCAGCTACCACCAGGATCTCTGACATCCTGGACTGACATTAAGAACGCTTTCTTTCGTAACTTCTTTGATGACACAAGAGCAGAAGATCTGAGAAGCAAGATTGCTACTTTTTGACAAGAACCTTCAAAGTCTTTCAGAAAGTCATGGATCATATTCAATTCATAGCGGAGAGACTGTCCAAATATAGGCATCTAGCAGCAGTACCAAGAACACAAATTTCAGTATCAGATGGCTTTGGACACAGCTAGTTAAAGAAATTTCAGCACTAGGAGCCCTAAAGAAGCTACAAGATTTATCGAGACTATAGCATCTAGCAGCAGTACCAAGAACACAAATTTTCTTAAACCTTGACACAGTAAATTTTGTATCTGCATTACACTATTTTACTTATGTCCACTCCATTTGATTTTGCCATTCGTTTTTTTTTTGTCCGACCTTGTAACAGTCCTTCCAGAGAATTGCTAACCCATTCGTTAGAATATGTTAGATAAAACATTCTTCATCACTCCGTCTTCTTTAGTTGTGCAAAAGTAGTTCTGCTATCAGAGCTTCTCAAGTGTTTTGGAGCAATATAATGAATGATGACTTTGGTTGTGACATCCCTTCCCATGAGACTCAGCTGGCGCTGCAGCGCATCAACCCTAACATCTCCCATGTGATACAACCTGCCCGAATTCACCCATAGGCTTCGGCTCATAGGTGGGTTATTAGTGTGCTTGGCGTTATTCGAACCCAAAACCTCACCCTTTAATAGCACTCCTGCAGGTCAATTGGTGACATTTTCTCTGTAGGAGTGTTGTTAAAGGGTGAGGTCTTAGGTTCGAGTAACGCCAAGCGCACCATAAACCACCTGTGACCCGAGGCCTATGGGTGAATTCGGGCAGGTTGTATCACAGGGGAGGGGTTAGGGTCGATGCGCTGTAGCGCCAGATGGGTCCCACAGGTAGGGGTCACATAAAAGTCAACTTTTTTATGACAACCCGTCATGCGGACCCAGGCTCACAGCCATGCAGGGCACCGACCCTAACCCCTCACCGTGGGAGGAAACACCTCCATATTCACTGGTAAGTTATTGGTGCGCATGGCGTTACTCGAACTCAAGACCTTACCTTTAACAATTCTCCAATAGACAAGCTGTCACCAATTGTCCTGCAGATCAATTGGTGACAGCTTCTCTGTAGGAGTGCTGATAAAGGGTGAGGCATTAGGTTCAAGTAACACCAAACGCATCAATAACCTATATGTGAGCCGACTTTTATGTGAGTTGTAGGTCAATTGGTGACAGTTTCTCTGTGGGAGGGTTGTTAAATGGTGAGGTCTTGGGTTCGAGTAACTCCAAGCGCACCAATAACCTATTTGTAAGCCGAGACCTAAAAATAATTTCGGACAGGTTATATCACAGGGAAAAGGTTAGGGTCAATGCGTTGCATCGCCAGCTAGATCCCACGGGATGAGTTGTTACATTGATCTTCTTCAATAAACTTCAACGGTGATTGTTGCTTTCTTCTGTTCTTTTTTTTTCGATTGGTTTTTTATATTTTTAGAGTTTTATGTTGTAGGATCGTATATGTTTTGTTAAATCCTTATGGTTTAGTTTTTGTTTATGGTTTCCAAAGACCGGTTTGAACTTTAGGGAATGATTTTTTTCTCTCTAGAGAATGATCTTTACTCTGCTAAATTTGTTTATGGGGGTTTTACTTACTCGTCGGCTTTATTGGATCAAAAGAAAAAACTGTTTTACATCATGTGCAAACTTTGGTTTTTAAACATTTCTATCTACACATGAACAAAACTTTATGTGATCGTTGGTTTAATATTTTAAAATATTACATTATTAAAAGAGAAATTGCTAATAATACTACAAGTTAAGTATCACTTTTCAAAAATACATTCAATCAAAAATATATTAACATTTGGGCTTACACTTTAATGATTATTGTTTAGAGTCTAGTGTTAAAGAGGTGGGTTTGAGTTTCTAAATGTTTTATAAATATTTTACAAAATAAGTTTAATCTATTTTCATCATAAATTTATGGTAATTTTGATAATAGTCATTCATTAATGATAAATTAATGATAAATTTAAAATATGGTATCAAATTTGTGGTAAACTGAAATTTTTCTTTACTAAAATTATTTATTTACATGAATGCATGACATAAACTATATATATATATATATTATACACACGTCTTTGTATTATATATTGCACCAAATGCCGAATCTATACTAATAAAATGGAGCTTTTGAGGCTCCAGAAAGCGTCCACATCAGCATAAACTCCTTCTTCGAGAAATTGACACGTGGCATTAAAAAATAAATAATGTAAATAAAAATAAATAAATATATTCAAAAATAGAAATATTACATTAAACATCTATAGTAATATTATCATTTAAGTAAATATATTTAGAAATAGAAATATTACATTAAACATATATAACTACAATATTAAGAAAAGAAATAATAAGTAAATATACAATTTAAAAATGTAAATACTACAATACACATTTATCTTTAAATGTAAACGATAATAATAAGTAAACTTACAATATAAGAATATAAATTAAAATCAATATGTAATATAATAAATAGAAATAATATATTGAAATAAATAATAAGTAAATATACAATATCAAAAATAGAAATATTACATTAAACATTATCGTAATATTATAATTTGATATAATTAAAATAAGATTAAATAATAAATAAATATAAAATCTAAATAATACAAATAATAAGTAAATATACAATATAAGAAATATAAATATTACACTAAGAATCTGTCGTAATATACAATTTTTTTAAAAAATATAATAAGTAAATATACAATATAAGCAAAAATAAAAATATGTAAATATACAATATAAGAAATGAAAATAAATAAATTACACATTGATCCGAAAGTTGTATAGTAAAATAAATAATAAGTAAATATACAATATAAGAAATATAAATATTAAATTAAACATCTATCATAATATTAGAATAAGTAAGTATATAATATAAAAAATAAAAATATTATATTAAATATCTTTTTATCAAAAATTACATTAAACATCTATCGTAGTATAAGAATAAGTTAATATACAATATAATAAATAAAACTATTACATTAAATATCTTTCGTAATATTTGAATAAGCAAATAAATAAAATGTATAGTAAAATAAATAGTAAGTAAATATACAATATGAGAAATAAAAATATTACATTAAAAAAATATTGTAATATTAATAATAAGTAAATATACAATATATAAATATAAATATTACATTAAATATATATAAGTAAATATACAATAAGATTAATAACTAAATATACAATAAGATTAATAACTAAATATACAATATCAAAAATAGAAATATTACATTAAACATCTATCGTAATATTATCATATGATATAATAAAAAATAATAAGTAAATACACAATATAAAAAATAAAAATATTACACTAAAAATCTATCGTAATATATAAATGCAAAAAATTAAAATAAGTAAATATACAATATAAGAAAAAATTAGCAATAAGTAAATATATAATATAAGAAATAGAAAAACTAAATTACACATCTATCTAAAAAAAATGTATAGTAAAATAAATAATAATTAAATATACAATATGAGAAATATAGAAATTACATTAAAAATCTATCATAATATTAGAATAAGCAAGTATATAATATACGAAAATAAATAGTAAGTACATATACAATATAAAAAATAAAAATATTACATTAAATATTTTTTTATCAACAGATTACATTAAACATCTATCGTAATATAAGAATAAGTAATATACAATATAAGAAATAAAAATATTACATTAAACATCTATCTTAATATTAAAATAAATAAATAAATAATAAATAAATAAAATGTATAATAGAATAAATGTATTGTAAAATAAATAGTAAGTAAATATATAATATTAGAAATAAAAATATTACATTAAAAATATATTATAATATTAAAAAGAAATATGCAATATAAGAAATATAAATATTACATTAAACATCTACAAGTAAATACATAAGAAAAATAATAATAAGTAAATATATAATATAAGAAATAGAAAAATACATTAAATATTTATATGAAAAATGTATATTAAAATAAATAATAAGTAAAGGTACAATATAAGAAATAATTTTTTTATTATATATATTGTAATATTCCTTAGATATTAAAGCAAAAAAAATGAATAAGTAAATATACAATATAAGAAACAAGAAATAACAAGTAATTATAAATAAAAAATAGAAAACCTAAGTTAAACATCTATCTGAAATTTTTTTACTTTTACGTTTTTATTATTTCCAAATATTTTATAACTAAATATACAATAGAAAATAAATAATAAATATACAATATAATAAATAGAAATATTACACTAAACATTTATCATAATATTATCATTTAGTATAAAAACAAAAAATTAGAATAAGTAAATGTACAATATAAGAAATTGAAAAAGTAAATTAAAATATCTATATGAAAAATGTATATTAAAATAAACTATCAATAAATGTAAATTATAAGAAATAAAAATATTACATTAAAAATATGTCGTAATATTAGAATAACTAAATTTACAATATAATAAGTAAATATACAAAATAATAAATAGAAGTATTATTTTAAGCTTTATCGTAATATTATCATTTAATATAAAGGCAAGAAAAATTATATAAGTAAATATACAATATAAAAATAGATAAAAATAAGTAAATATGCAGTATAAATATTATATTAGTCATCTCTCGTAATATTAGAATAATTAAATATAAAATGTATGAGAAATAAATAATAAATAAATATACAACATAAGAAATAAATATTACATTAAACATCTATTGTAATATTACCATTTTATATAAAATTAAGAAAAAGAGAACAAGTAAATATATAATATAAGAAAAAAAAAATCAGTAAGTATACAATATAAAAATATTATATAGTTAACATTGAATAATCAAAATAGTTCCGCGCGTAGCGCGGATTAACCCCTAGTCTAACTAAAAGTCTTATTAGGTGGGAGTCGTGGAGTAGCAATCGAAATCTAACACTAATAAACATTTATTATAAGAAATAGTTTAGTGTTAGATTAGATTAGATTATGTTTTCTTTTAAATTAAATTAAAGAAGACAATACATATCGTAAGTATTAAAGTGTTTTGACATTTGTTGTAATCTTTTGTGAAAGGATTATCGTTTATGATTGCTTGCTAAAAGAAAGACTAAGGCATATATCTTGTCTAAATCAAACGTTAATTGCATTTTAATGACATGATTAAGTGGATGAAGTTGAATGGAAGAAGATCGGATTGTTTGCTCCAAGAAGAAAAGTATGTACATTCATTTAACACACAACAACTGCAAATAGAGAACATAGCATTGATATGTTCAATTTGTTCATTCATTCGCAGACAGGCTTCGTGTCGAAGCTGCTTAAACAAATGGCAAAAGCTTGGAATGCAGAGATCGGTAACGATAATCCATGGTGAATGTATCTTTCCCTATCTTCCCAAACTGCAATATCACTCTCTCTTGCTCCTCTTCTGGTATGTTCATGTCCTTCCCTGCTTCTGCAGCAGCTGCCATTAGCTGGAAGTTTTTCACGGAGGCAACCGTGACTCGTCCTTTGAAGTTAAGACACCAGCACTGAAGCTGTTCGTGCCATCTGGGTAACTTATTTTTCAGGACTAATGGTTCCTTTCGGACGGATTCTCCTCTCAAGTTCCCTGAGCAGAAATCCATCAGCCCTCTCTTCTTCTTACTTCCTAGGTTTGAACAACTCGGTCGGAGTATGAATCTGTCCCCCTTCTTGAATAGAAGAAACTGGGATACTGTTCATAATACATTGCATTCTTCTTGGACCTCTGGTTCTAAGGACATTCAGGTCATACAAGATTGAAGCCATGCTGTAACTATGAGTAGATGAAGTTACCCATGGAGACACACGCATTGTTTGTGATAGTTTCCGGTTGGATGATCTTCCGGAATCAACCGGAGGAGGCTGGTTTTCGTAAACCGTGAACTTAGTTCCAAGGAAATTCGATCTATCCAAACAAACAACAAAAGTCATAAATGGCATGACGATATCAAGCAATCAAGACGAAGATTCTGACACACAGTACCTTAGTTTCCCTATGCAATTACTGCTACTTCTGGAGAAGTCATTTCCAGACAAAGATACAATAAACTCCACACCCGTAGCCCTCCTGACTCTCTTAGCCGAGAGCAAAAGCTTACTCTTGTCGCCGGAAATAGCTGCAACCATACAGACATTAAGTTGACACATTGTCCCAAGACTCACAAACTCAATTCATAAGATGTAGAGAAGTTAAAACTACCAGGGCTTAGACCAAGATAGAGACGGTATATTCCAGTGGCTCTTTCCCGTTTGATAAAGCACTGAACCGGATCATCTCTAGGGCCAGGCTGAGACAAGAAACCAATGTTTCTCAGCTCATCACTTCAGTAACAACAAGAATGTTTTGCAAGAGTATAAACCTGTTTTAATGAAACTGGAAAAGTAAGTAGACCAGAGAGCTCAGGAACTTTAACAACTTCATCTTTAGTCATCTCCCTCCACGCCTTACAAACGAGGCGCAAGCAACAACGTCTCTCTCCCGGCCATGAAGTCTGATCAGACTCGATTCGATGGATGATGTCAAGAAGCAACTCTGTAGGCAAATCAACCCAAATGCTCTGTTCTAAACAATCATCACCTGATGGAGAAGAAGAAGAAGATCCTTCTGGAGCAATGTGAGACCTTCCTCGTCTACCATTGGCTTTGC
Organism: Moricandia arvensis; assembly: GCA_905132765.1. Classification (NCBI taxonomy): domain Eukaryota; kingdom Viridiplantae; phylum Streptophyta; class Magnoliopsida; order Brassicales; family Brassicaceae; genus Moricandia; species Moricandia arvensis. The sequence continues at coordinate 25,150 of CAJHQP010007266.1, forward strand.
TACGACCCCTAAGCTCACGCACTATCTTCTTGAACGACATTGCTACAGTTCAAGTTCTCCTATGGAGACCCAAATCGATCAAACAAAGGAACAAACCCTAATTCGTACCTTCCACCCAGAAAGTTTGCAGCTTTAACAAATGAATAAAGATAAATCATCGAGAAAGGTTAAATAATCAAAACGAGAGAGAGATAGGATGAAAGTATGTACCAACAGAAGCGACAAATCCATGGGGAATCACGATGATCGGGAATAAGAATGGGTGAATTCCGATGAAGAAAGTCTCGAATGAGAAATTTAAAACGCTATTTGAATGTAGATAGAGCCACCACCACCCCAAAACCAGCTCCTCCGATGTTGTTAAACCGCCGCCGTCGTTAGGTTTTGAATCCCGACGACGACGATAACTGCAATGATTTCGAGGAGAAGGAGAGAAAGAGGAGACGGGAAAGTTTTCCGTTTTTTCTTTAATTAATTAATAAAGAGTAGGCGCGGCCCATGTCTCCTTTCAATTGAAATTAGTAAATTACTCAAAATAGGTTTTCTCTCTTTTTTTTTTTTGTTGATTATCTCTTTTATTTACTCTCTTCCATTTTGGTCAATTACTTTCTCACAAGATTTTGTGTTTTTTTTCTCTTCAGGGTTATTCCAGCTGGAAAATACTTTAAAGTTTATCTATTGGACATATTAAAGAGTTTTTTTAATTTTGTATGTAAAGGAATTACAATAATGAGACAGTAAACTTCTTATATGGAAGTCTCTATTACATATGAAAAATTATATAGTATAAAATCGTTTTTAAATGTTTTAGATTAATTTAATACATTTTATTTATGTTTCCAGCTAAATTAATTTTAGATTTGCCACTAAATTAATTTTTAGATTTGCCACGGTGCTAAGTTGTAGAAAATGCCTTAAAAACACTAGACTAGTGAGGATATCTCATAATCAAAAATATAATTTCAACATTCATATGGATATCTCATTCCGCGTAAAGCATGGATTACTACCTAGTTTTAAGGTATTTGACATTTAAAAAACACTAGACTAGTGAGGTGTCAAAATGAGATCATTTAGTTTGTTTATTATATTTTTTATATTTCAGTTCAAATTACATCATGTTCATTATGATTTAAATGAGTCATGAATTACTACTAACGTAATATAATAGTTCAAAAACACTAATATAACTGAACAAAAAATGTTTAAATTATAAATTATTTTTATTTATTTATTAAATTTAACCAAATTCATATATAAAATTATCAATGTTTAGTTATAGAAACAAAAATATTTTAATGTTTCGATTTTTATACTAAAAAGCCTAAAATATTTGTTTTGCCATTAATTGAGAAAGTAGATTTTTTAAATCAATTACAAAAAATAGGCTTTAGCATTTCGAGTACTAGTTCAGTTCGTACGGGTATTTCATGTATTATCTAATTTATAGAGAATTTAGGATCCATTTAGGAACCGGCCTATTTTTTGTTCAGATAAGTTTGGATATTTAAATTAAGATCTTTTTAGTGCCTAAAAAATTCAGGCAATTCAAGTAAAATATTGAATATTTTATATAATATGTGAAAAATTAGGATGATTCAGAGAAAATCTCAAATAATTTGAATTATTTTTGATAGTGAATTAAAAATATCAGATATTTTTGAATAATTTTGGATAATTTGGGATAAATTTTGATAATTCATTTTTCTAAATACATTAGGATACTTTCAGTAAGTTTTAAATTGGACATATATATATATTATGTATCTGTTCATTTCGCGGTTCGTTCTCGGTCTAGTTCTGATTCTATTTGGTTATTTTGGATATAAAAATATAATAATAACCAAAGTGTTTTGAAATCTCAGCCGGTTTCAATTCAATTATTTATCCGGTTTGGTTTATATTTAGTTTTCAAATTTAGGTAAATTGTTGATGCTTAGAAAAGAGAAATATACTATGATAGCTTTAAAAAAGTTTTTTTCAAAAAATAGTCTCTAAGAGAAAAATGACAAAATAAATTTTATTAAAAGGTGTAAATATACATTTATAGTCATAAGGTTACTAAATCTAGATTTTAGATTTAGGGTTATGTGATGAGCAGTTTTGGGGTGAATTTAATATTTTTAAAAATAAATATTAGAATCTTCAAAATAAAAAGCTATTTTTGTCTTTGTTTCTTGAAAGTTATTTGGTAAAAAAAACTAAAAATGATTATTTAAATTTACCAGCAACATTCTACAAATTGTTATTTGTCGCAAATACACATATATAGCATTTATTTTAATGAGGAAGTTTGAAAAATACCATTAAATTTTTAAATATATATATATAAATCTTAAATTTTTGATTATAATTTTTAAAACTCCATTTTAAGCATTAATCGATTAAATGACTTGAATAAAATTCATATTAATTAAATCGTGTTCAAATTGTTTATTGTTATAAATTGAGACATTTCAATTTTAAATGACCAAAACTCGGAAGGTTTTCTTTTTTTAAAACCGTTGGTCAGCGTTTAGAATTTCCTTTTTTGAGTAAATCAGAAAAGGAAATTTGTTGATTTCAAATTTCTTTTTTCATGTGTGTAGTCACGACCTCACCTGAACCCAAATCTATAAAAAGACCACAAATCACTTCTCTTCTTCCACAATATTGTTTACGTTCTCTGTTTCGATCTGTTTCTCCAAAAGCGATCTTTTTTCGAAACCCTAAAAAGGCAAGTCCGATTGAAAAAGATATGCAAAACGAACGAAGATTCGTCAAATTTCTGGGCGAGAAGGTGCTTATGGTTCCGTTAACCTCGTCCGGTACAGTGATCCCGACCAGAACTCTTCCTTTCTCGTAGTCGTAAAGAACTCTTACCAAGAAGACTACGACAGACTCCAAGAGAGTTACATGTCTTCTCCAACTCAAGGGCTGTCCCAGGATCATTACATGTTTCGTGACTCTCTTCAACAAAGTTTCCAGCAGATTCGGCCAAAAAACTCCACAAATTGCAACTCGAGTATGTTTCTGGAGGTTCTCTCAAAGCTTTCATGAACACTTACGTCGACAGAAAGTTGCCGCAAGCGTTGATCAAGACTCACACGGATGATTCTCCAAGGTTTGGTTCTCGATCACGCCCATGGCTATGTTCACTGCCAACATCAAACCACACAACATACTTGTCTTTCCTTCTTCTTCGACATCATCGTACGAGTCAAGATTGTGACTTGGGTAACTCGTCGTTAGACCGTAGGAGAAGTTCCTCTGTTTTGGGACATTAATTTCCCGTGCTTGGGACTGCGACCTACAATGTCTCCGGAGTCTGTCCGTGATGGCATTGCGTACGTGTATCTAGACTTGTAGGTCGGTGGGATGTTTGTTCTGGAGATGTGCACTGAGTGATTCCATGGGAAGGCCTTTGAGCTAGATTGATATCGCTACTCGTCTCCTCTCTGGTCAAGCTCCTGAGATCCCTGAGTCTTTGCCTTCCGAAGCAAAGGACTTTATCCAAATGTGTTTCTCCAGGGAACCTGAGGAGCGCAGGAGCGCTACTGATTGTTGTGTCATCCTTCTTGTCTCGTCCTGAAGTTGAAGTAGAAGAAGCAGAGGACAAGAAGTCAAGAAACTCGTTTTGTTGAAGTTGAGAATCAAACGAACAAGTGCAAGAAGAAAACCAACTACTGATGTTGTTGCTCTTTCAGACAGAAGCCTCTGAGTGGGTTTTTAGACAAAGACATACAGTTTAAGAGAACTCTTAACAAAGTCTTGAGATTGAAGAAATTAACTGACTTTAGTTTAGTGTCTGTCGTTCATTAAGTATAACTAGTGCCTAATATTCTGTTCATGAACGTCTAGTTTATCTCTTGTTTAGTATGTCTGTCAATTCTGTTTAGTATATCTGTTTTTTTTGGAACCACCATTTAGTATATCTTGCTTTTAGTATTATGTTGTTTCTGTTCATTAAAGTCTAGTATTGAGGTGTCAAGTCTGTATGTTTCCTAACTGTTAAAAAAAGTAAGTCACTAGTCTTCTCTGCAAACTCAAAGTCTTTTTTTACTGTTGGTAAGCAACCAAAAAGCATCTTTTAACTCTGGGAATCCCTATGCATGACAATAAAACTGTTAATGAAATAGTTCATGTCTTCAATCTCTTCTCTGAAAAATCCAAAATTACGAGAACATACTTAATACCTTATGTATATACTTGTATAGATACTCTCTACCTGATTAATTAAAAAGGATCATTCAGTCTCAAGTCTTATATGATATCATATCATCTATAGAGACCTAAACCTAAGCCGCCTTCTCTTCTTTTAAATTTTTCGATTTTCGCATCAAACATGTCTAACTACTCTGAATCTCAAACCTTCACAAATGAAACCATTGCATTCTCCACAACTGCGAGCTTGATGAATGTCAATATGAAAAATGTCTCGCGAGCTCACCTCCTCAATTTTTCTTATGTCGAGTCGCCAATTGCATGCTTTTACTCGATGGTTATGCACTCACAGATACAAACCTACCACTCATACAATCTCCATCACCGACTGCGAACATTATGCCTTCGAGCTCAGGTTCTCCACCATCTGTGCACTATCGCCATCCCCTGCTACTTCCACCTAGCAGAAACTGATCATCCCTCTCTAGAGCAGCGCATCTCCTCCTACTATCAGACACCACAAAGGAGTGCTTCATCTAGCCTACAGACACCACGACAATGCCCTCTACAATCAGTTGCGCAACTACCGCAAAGACATTCCATGACCACAAGATAAAAGAATAACATGCTAAGGCCCTACAAAAAAGTACAATCTTCATGTCAATCTACCAGGTCTGATCATCACTGCGATCGAAACTACCATGGCCGCAGAAGAAATAGAACGCATCCAAAGTCTGCGAGCATACAATGATTGCAGGCATGAACTCAATTCCATTCTTCAAAACTGCGCGTGCAATAACAGAGGACTTGAATATTGTGGGCATGCTGCAGATGCGCATATTTACCAATCAAATATCTTCCAAATGGCGAATATTGCATCGCCTATACAACAAGAATTGTCGCAAAGGCTACCATCAGCAACCTGTTTTTTTCACAGATTACGTTTGAGTCTAGTGTTTAAAAGTCAACAAGCATTCGTCTCGTACTAGGTTTAGTTGTAAACAGTGACTAGCCTTACGCCAAATTGATGTCAATACAGCCTTCTTGCCAAGGACATCTCAAAGATGAAGCTATATTCATGCTCAACCTCCAATGGCGTTTGTGATAGATGATAGACCATCATCATGTCTCTTCAACGTTAAACAAAAGTGCTCGTACAGGCCTCAAACAAAAGCGAAGAGCATGCGTATTCGGAGCACCACAACGTACCTCATTTCCACTGGCTTCCGCACTCAGTCTCTTATATGTCGCTATTCATTTACAAGAAATGTACTAACTATGTTTTCCTCTGGTTTACGTAGCATGACATCTTGTTACAGTACCTCTGCTTCTCTTGTTCCAATTTTCCAGGTCATAGCACACTTTTGCAAACCAAATTCTCGATCAAAGACATGGGAGTGACTTGAGCTATTTTCTGGGAATGGAAGCAATCATGAAATAAAAAAATGGGTTCTTAAGCATCTATGCAAAGCGAAGTAAACCATCGACTTGCCCACGAGACATGCTTTCCAACGACAAAAACCTATCTCCACGCCAATGCCCTTCTTCTTCCCAAAACGCTATCTGCGCTCGGCGTACAAAATTGTTGGGATCCTCATGAATACAGACGAGCACTAGTTTGGAAGCCTCAGTATTACGCTCTGACGAGACTATAAACATTATCTTACGGAGTCAATGGCATGTCTCAATTCATGCATCAACCGACAACAGACCTGTAACATTTCTTGGTATATGTGAAAAAGTTTAAGCATATTGATTTGGATACCTATGTTAACAAGTGTGCTTACCTTTTCCGTCACACATTGTTAAACTCCAAGTTTGAAGCCGTGCTTATGCTGGGAGTAGTGAAAGGATGAGTGGACCTATCAGAAGTGATTCCGATACCGTGTGAGTGAGCCAAAGCATGGAGAAAAGTTCATGGTGATTGCATGGCCAGTAAAAAAATACTTTCAAGACTTCCAAAATTAACGCACGGTCTTCAGACGGGATGGGGTCAACGGGGCCAAGCAAGCAGCGTGGGAGGCCCATTAGTCGTGGGCGGTTGGGGCGTTACAGCTGGTATTAGAGCTGGTTAAGCCATCTCGGTTTTGATCCGCAGAGGCGTCTTGAGACTTTGTTTGCGTGCCGTAACGGGCGGCTTTATGCTCTTGTGAGTGAATGTGAATTGTAACATCTCGATTTCTGGTATATGGAGGAAAATTTAAGATAATTATTTAACAACCTATGTCACCAAAGGTGCGCTTACCTTTTCTCGTCACACTATTTGTTTTAGAACTCCAGTATTAAGTGTGCTAATGCTGGAGTAGTTGAAAGGATGGCGTGCACCTATTCAAGAAGTGATTCGTTGATATTTTTCCGTGTGAGGAGGGCCAAAGCACGGGAAAAAGTCATGTGGTGATTTCAGGGTCAGTAAACAAAGGACTTTTCAAAGCCTTCCAAAATTTAACACACGGCCGTCAGACAAGGATGGGGTCACGGTCCGAGTGCAGCGGCGGGGAGGCCTATTAGCGTGGGCGGTCGGAGCGTTACAAGACCATTGGCAAGCGTGTGCTGAAACGCCGTTTTTCACTTATCTCAATGGGGAACATTGAACTCATGGGATATTTCTACAGAACAAGCGTAACCCTTACACTACAGGGTTCTCCGACACAGATTGGGGTAGGAGACTCTGATGATTACGTCTCCCACAAATGGCTTACATCTACTTCAGGAGTCAACCAATCCTTAGACATAACAAAAATATAAGGGGGATGTCGATCTTCTACATAGGCAAATATCAGCGGTTGCAATGTTGCAGCAGAACTTCACTGGGATCTGTGCTTATTCCTTAACAGACTCGGTGATTTATCTCGTTTAGCACCTACAGTCTACTGCGCCAAAATTGGGGAGACCTTAGCTTTGCATGAACCCGTTTTTCATTCTCGGATGAAACACATTACCATTGACTATCAACTTTGTGCAGAGACTTATTACAAAAATGGGACAGCTTCGAGTTCACTCATGTTTCCTCTCATGATCACGTTGGCAGATCGACTTACCAAACCTCTTCCAAGATCACCATTTCAACATGTATGCGGGCAAGATTGGTGTCATCTCAGTCCCAACCATTTTAAGGGGGCGTGTTAGGCAATAAGTATATATCAACGGATCTATTTGTAATTTATGAAAATATATTGAATACCCTTACATGCCATACTTGTATAAATACTTCTCTATATGATTAATAAAAAGGATCATTTAGGGTCTCAAGTTTTATAGTCTCTCTGGCCTACAGGCAGGACCTTACTGTTCACAGCGGTGGGGGCAAGTGCCATCAGTTAATTTTTTGAATTTTAATGTAAATGTACTTGATTTTATTTTCTTTGCCCCCCTAAAAATAAATGTTAATATGCCCCACTAAAAAAAGGGATTCATTTAGTTCTCCAAGTTTTATAGTTATTGATAAAATCAATCCAAAATAAAAAACAAATTTTTAAAACTCAGCAAACAGCTATTTTTACAAAAAAAAAAAAATCAAAACAGCACAAGCCCATATTTTTCTGTTTGATCAGTAGATCATGATGCGAATCAGATCAATCCCGCAGTCGTCATTAAAATTGACCCATTAACCTAAAACAATGGGAATAAGTATGTTGTTAAGAACAGGAATAGAGGGAACTTGTGATTTCTGATATTTATATCAAAATCGATGGAGGTTCCCATTTATATTAGGGATTACAATAGACGTTAACATAAATTGGAAAAGATACATTCCTAGGATTAAACATGAAAAAAAAGGAAAACACTAAAACAAAGTGCATTAGCGTTTAGGAACATTTGCCGGTTTCTCTCTCTAGCTGGATAGGGTCTTGGTCGAATCCGTTTTAGCCTTGGCCTAATTCCTCCTGTATGCGTTATTGCCACCACATACAATGGTATAACACTATCTACT
>CAJHQP010007267.1:0-33220 GCA_905132765.1 Moricandia arvensis
GTCATTTCTATTGTTTGCATCCAGAATCTGCCTATAAGAGTTGTAGTTTAAGAAATGAAGGGCAAATGCGTCACAAACAAAAACATATTAGAGCATCGTCTTGTACAAATTTTATTAATAATATTTTGGTTAAATGTATTAAATAACAAATAATTCACTGTTATTAAATCTATTAATAATAGCAAATTCAATTAATTCCAAGAGATATGTTTTTTCATTATGTTTTCTTCTATTAATAATAATAAACTCAATTAATTCTAGGAAATGTGTCAATTTATATGTTTCTTCAAAATTGTTTGTTATATTTATTTTTATTCACAACCATTTTGTTGTACTTTTTTAGTTTATATATATTAAAACAATACATGGTAGCTGGGAACATGTCAATATTAGCTCAGCTCATATGTATTTGTGCGATGAGTTGGATGTACTAGTTCAGTTAGCTAGATCGGAAGTTGACCGATGAGCTAGGTCGGTTCTTGGCTAAAGTCCGTGAAGCTGTGCTTTGAGCGTCAAAACTATATCAAACGTATTGAGGGCATCAGTTTCATAACAAGGCTTGTAGTGCGGTGGTTAGTTTCACTATTTCTTTCTCGTATGTGCTGGATTCGAATCGTTATGAGGGTAATAATTTCCATTTTTGTTTTGGGCGCTCCAAACTACCGGACCGGGCCTAAGCTTCGTGATTGTGGCAAAAGTATGCAATACTTACATGACCTAAATAGAATGGTCTAGGTGAATGGAACCTCGGATGCGTATGACTTGTAGGGTTTAGGATCGACCTCTAAGTTGTTGGTAGTTGAGTAAATTAACCAAGGCTGAGGTGATTCGATCAGACAAGTATTAGATTGAGTTTACTTCAATGGTTAAATTAGATAATATTCCGCTGCATATACGTTAAAGGATCTAAGCTTGGAACCGACATAAAAGTAGTTTGAAGTTAAGGTCTAAGATAGCCTTCGCAAATTAAATAAAAAGGATTATAAATTAAGAATTTGGCCAATATGTGGTCGCAACTGTTCATGACATTTAAAACGGTTGCTTTGTAGTAGCTTTTGGATAACCCATAATTTTAGGACTTGTATTATCTGAGCACAATCTTAATCATTATTTCATATATATCATAATATTTTCCAAGCTAAAATTGAACAGTCTTTTGCATCAATATTTTTTTATATTAAGCAGACACCACTCCTTCAACCTAGTAATTATAAAAAAAGACACTTATTAAGATATTTTAACTATTATTTTTTTTTCAAAATTTTCATATTGAAAAAAAAATCAATCTCATTTTTTTATGAAAAGATATAACTCTTAAAAATAATTATGATTCACTTATTAAGATATTTTAATTATTTTTATAAAATAATTCCAAAGTTGCATATATAAAAAAAACTATTTGCAGTTTCTTTTTATAAAAACACACTACTTTCAGCATTAATTAGATTTCTATTATTAATAGATTATATACAATTTTTATATATTTTTTTTCATAAGTATTTATCTTTTTATAATGAAAAGGTGTAACCTTTCACATCTATCTTATTAAAGTAGAAGTACTTTAGGATTTTGTTTGGAAACATGGATAGTGAGGATTGTTTGGATACATGGATAGCAGTATTAAAAATAATTTCTATTATTTTACAAACTTAGCCTTTACATTTACAATAAATTAAGTATTTTATTTTTATATTTTTTATAATATAAAAAAATTACAATATTTTTATATTAAATAATTACCAATCCAAAGTTTATATAACCAAATCGATATTATATATTGATAATTAAAAATTTTAGTATGTTGTTTCATTTCAAAATAAATTAACAAAAAAAAGTTAATATATGAATAATACAATTACATCAAATTGCATCAAGTTATACATTTTTAATATAATATTATGTACAAATAATTTTTTATCAACATCTATCTTACTAAAGTAGAAGTACTTTAGGATTTTGTTTGGATATAAGAATAGCAAAGTTAAAAAAGATAGTTTTTTGGATACAAACATAACAAAGAGGAATATTCTACTATATTGGACTAAGTTACCTTTTTTTAAGGATCGATATGTATTTATTTCGCTGGTAGTTTTCTCCTCATTAAATCCAAGATCCCAAGAATATCTGTTCATTTAAAACAAGATCACAATCTTTTTCCCCACGCAAATATATATATGCAAAGATATGAAAACAAAAAATTTAACTGATTAGATCTGCCCAAAATCTACAATTATTTATGCTTTTAAATGTTTTTCCATAACAACCTACGATCGTGAAGTATATTTAAATTGTTTTATCATTCGATATGCTAAATATATTTTAATATATTTTAACAAGTTATTTCAAATATACAATGAAAAAACATATATACTAAAGTATCGTTTTTTTTCATGTTGTTCCAAGTGCATTAAATACAATAACAATTATATGATAGCAAAGAACTTTAATCATACTTTATAAAACCCAATATTTTATAATTAAGTATAAGTTGATAATTATTATTGTCAAAGAAAACACCCCGCCCAGTCGGGCGGGTCAAGATCTAGTATATGTTAAGTGTTAAGAGATATGTATTTCATTTTTTTAAATTTTAATTTATTATTTAAATATATATCTAAAGATGCAATTTCCTAAAAAAAGTATTCTCATTAAAACATTGTAACCATTGTTAATAAACCGTTGAAATCTTTAGTTATGAAACATTGTAATTGTTGGTGTTTGTAACTTTTGATAATGAATCTTTGAAATCTTTTAGGTTAACTATCGGAACCATTATCTGAACATCCCTACTAGAAGAATAAACCTTACGAAAAGGTTTCCGACTACTCAAATCCTCGTTAAATTTCCGATAATATAGCGAGAAAGACAAATAGACGAGCACTGAAAATAAACAAGCATTGAATTACATTTCAGCATTCAAAAAGAAGAAAGTTACAACAAGAATACAACCCAATTAGGTATGAACAAATACAAAGTTATACATTTGGGATCTTTGATAGAGGAGTTGTTGTAAGAAAGAAATTAACCTGATGGTAAGAAGTCAGATTTTGTTAAAGAGTGGCTCCGTGTTCTCTAGTTCGTGGACTTGCAGAGGAAGCAGATTTCTGTCGACCCAGCTCTTCTTCTGCTTACTACTTTGAGATTTGGTGTTTCTTGCCTCCACTAGGTGATTCATGTACTGAACCACGGCCTGAGAGGATGGCAAACAATAATACAATCAATCATCCATCACAAGCAAAGAGCAGGACAAAAGACTAAACTTAGATATGTAACAACCTGAGCTCCCTTTTGGATTATATCCCTTGGAAGCTCTTCAAGTGGATTTTGCTGTGTAAGAAGAACACGCAGTTGTGAAAGCGCTTGAAAGAGTAAGGAAGGTAACGGATCTGGTTATTGCTCATATCAAGCTCTTCCAGCTTCTCAAGGTTGCCTATTAACCCCGGGAGTGATCTCAGGTTGGCAAAATTGTTCCCAATGTTCAGCTTAACAAGCGTTGTAGCATAGCACAAGCTCTCTGGTACCGACTCAAGCTCGTTGAAACTCACATCTAGCTCTTTGAGGTTAGCCATGGAGGACATTGGTCGTAGGTAACTGCCGGATGTTATTGTAAACGGACTGTCAAAATCTCCAAGGTAGTTATCTTCCCAACAGCTTCCGGAAGAGCTTTAAGCCTATTGTAATCCGCACGGAGCTCTTTCAGGGAAGAACAACCTGAGATACTATGCGGAATCTCCTCAATATTGTTTGTTTCAACATCGAGCTTCTTGAGGCTCACGAGACGAGCCGATGGTTTCAGGGAGAGAGAGAGGGCTATTAGAGCTCAAATCAAGCTCCTCCAGATTGATCAAATCTACTCAATGATGATGGCAGAGATGTCAACTGGTTTCCACTAAGATTCAGGTTGACCAAGTTTATCAAATTCTCCAATAGACTCAGGGAGCTGACCAATTCTATTCGAATGCAAATCGAGCCTGGTCAAAGAAAAGAGCCCTCCTATGGTTGCTGGTAATACCATGATGCAGTTCTCAGACAGATCCAGCCTAACTAGACTCGATAACTTGCCTATAGAATCCGGAAGCCACTCGAGATTATCCATCAGCTTGTGCTGCAGATTCAGCTCCTGAGTAGCTTTCTTGGCCGACACTTCAATCAAAGTAGCAAGCTTTAATGAGACTCAACTTCTCCCATCATGGCCTAACATATATAGTGATCCCAGTACAATTAGTAACTACTCACATGAAAACACTAATACACTTCCTAAGCTCAGATTCTATCCAAAAAGTTTTAGACATTCCTTGGCCTATACACATATGTAATCATGAAAACACTAACTGATATTAAGATGGGATGAATCAAGCTCACCAGGTGAGTTTCTTAGCTTGAAGTGTTGAATCCAAAACCTGAGGCTTGTGAGGAGCTAACAAACCGTCACTATAGAGCGAAGATTTGACTTTGGTAACAAATGTATCATCGCGCGTGAACATCTCCTTGGACTTGACAGGAGTGTGATCAGACGAATACAAGCTCGCCGGAGAAACAACCGGCGCTAGCGCAGGTGTCGCTGGAGGCCGAGACAGAGCGGTATTGGAAGAAGGCGGAGAAGCAATGCAATTGGAAGCTCTGTGAATCAATCCGTCGAACACTACGTGTGCAGATTCGAGATCGAGCACTTTCGCAGCTTCTCTCTTCTGTTCTATGCTCTGGAAAACGAACAAGACCTCTCCTCATCTCCTGGCAACACGTTGAAAAGCTCCTGAGGAACGGCGAAGCTTTTTGATCTGTCTATCAATGGCGTCGAAGCGGTTCTGATCGTCGTTTTCAAACGTTCTGTATCAGAGAAGTCGCGGCTTCGACGTCGTCGATCTCTGGTCTAGGTGGTAAAGATCTGTGGATTCTCATAAGCTCTTCCACCGCCTGATCCATCGAATCCAAACGTGTATCCATCATCATCATCATCTACGAAGACGAAGAAGAAGATGATGATTCACAACGGTTCTTTAAAGCCTCAAACAATGACAGCTGTTTTCTCTTTCGTCTTCTCATTCTTCGTTACTTGTTCTATCTCTCGACCTGCCAAAATTAATAATTTAAAAGATATTAGTGATTTATAGATTTGACGTAAACTGTAACTAAATATTAAAAAATGATTCTATAATACATGAAGAATAAAATTATGAGCAATTTGAAAATTTAATAATGGCTCTCAATCAGTTATCTATAAACTCTGCGTATGTCAGTGTGTCACGTTCTTTCCAGTTTCCACTTTCTCCGATTCTTATGGATATTTTTCTTGGTTTTATACTATTTTTATGTAAGCAAAATCTTGTTTGTTTTCTTTTTTTTTTTTTTGGGTCAAAATCTTGTTTGTTTTCTATGTATTCTTTCTATAAGCGATAAACAAATGCGTTTTATATTTCATAACGAATTTTATTTACTGAAACATTTACGTTTGAGACACTTTTTCACTTATCAATTACACTTTCTATTTTTTGACATACTTTTACAGGTTTAAAAGACAAAACACCCCTTAGCTAAATATTTAGAGAAAATTGGTAAAAAAAGACATTTTAAACTTAAGTTTGTCTCAATAAGATTTGTAGATGATTATTTGGATAACTAGAATTTATATTTTCTTTAATACCATTATACCCTTTAATTAACTAATTAATCTTAATTTAAATTTTTCATTAAAAAAAAGTAAAACAGAAAAAAAAAGAAAAACCACACCATCTACCTTCTTCGACAAAACCTCACCATCGTCTTCTTCAAAACAAATTAAAAAAAAACAGAAAGTAAAATAAGTAAAAACTTCCAGGCGTCTTCTTTAGTTCTCACCATCCTGCTCTGCTTCGCGGTGTCAGCTTTCTCGTCAAGTTCATGGTCATATACTGGTATACGTATTAAAGTAGCATGAATCCTATGTGGTCTAGTGGCTTGCGTGTGTTATTTTCTCTTGATTAACTCAGGTTTGAGTGAAAGATAGAGTAGATTTGATGTTTTTTTTATCTGTGAAAGAAGATATTATGCAGAATTTATGATAGATTGTATGTATAATTTAGAAAATAAATTAACTAAAACAAGGAACAATGGAGATAGAGATCGTGTGAGAGAAAATCATGGGGAAGAATATACTTAGAGATATTTATGATAGATTTAGGAACGATATTTAAAGAAATTTGGAAGTTTCCATTTTTACGATATTTGGTTAGAATATACATTATACGTAGGTCATAAATATGTAAAGACAGTGAAAACTGCATTCTTCCTTAGGCTATTATATGGTAAAATGCAGAACAAGGTATGACGTGTAAAAAAGAAAATGTATTTCACATAATTTTGGATAGAACTTGTAAAAAAGTCGTAGGCAGACTGAAGACATCTAGTTAGAATAATACGAGACGAAATCTAGTTAGGGTAAAATATAGAAGAAAGTTTCGTTTATATTTCTATCTAAGATAGATCTATGTATAATACTTTGTATTTGATTTTTACACTAGGTAGATGGCTAGGAAAAGTATTCTACAATAGCTATGACATTAAATAAAACATGGTTTTAGAATTTTTTAAAAATAAATTTAAACATAAAAGTAGATATACTTTGGTTTCCAATGTTTCTATATTTTTTATATATTTTAAATTTAGTTTATTATTTTTCTACAACACAAGGGCAAAATCTGTCCAAAATGGTCAAAAATATCAAAAGTCTTATTTAGACAAACAAAAATTGAAACTGTCACGTTTTTCCAATTCTCCCAAATATTTAATACATTTACAACTTTCTCAACTTTTTCATCCTCTCTTATGTATATTCTACTTTTCTTTTTTTCTACCATACTTTTTTTCTTTATCAAATATATTTTATATATTGAGCTCATCTAATCTTCTTCCACCAATGATTTCACCTCTATGTCTGTTCTTTTTTTTATCAATTTAAAATTTTGTAACTAGGATATTTCCAAAGAGCTTCCTGATGATGGTTGTACTGCTGCAATCATTAGTGTCTCTTGTCACAGTAAAACCACAAACACACTTGAAAAATAAACTTGTAGCCTAAGAAAAAAACTTGTATGTCACCACTTGAGAAAAAAGAAACAAAATAGAAGAAAAAAATGCATATAAGATGTTCAACCAAATGTGTGTAAGATATATGTGTTTAAGATATATGTGTGTTTACAGCTCTCTTGTCCACAAATATAATGTCCACAATTTCCTTATGGTCACATCTCTTTTTGGCGTAATGTATTCATATTCCACCAGATTTTCAGTTTTTAGTTTCTTCATTCCTAAGATCAACCGATCCAATTGATTATGGTTTGATCAATCCTCTCCTTGGGCTACCAAATGCTATAATGGACCACAAAGGGTCAAAAATTCAGTAACGGACCCCTTGTATTTAAAAAAACAAATCAAAAATAAAGGTAAAAGACTAAGAAACCTAAAAAATTCTTCTTATTTACAGACCCGGACCACTAACCCCACCCGACCCGACTCGTGTAACCCTATATCCCCAAATTCCTTGATTTCGACCTAAACTACTCCACTACTCCTATGAACCCCGATTTCATCTCATTCTCAACTCGATAAAACTACTCTACTACTTGAAATCAAGTATCAAATCCTTATCCATCTCATTCTCAACTCGATTTTGTGTTCTATACATTCGAAAATGTCACCAAAAACTCGATTCACGGAAAGAAAATGGAGGAGGGAGCGTCGGCGACGAAGAACTGTAACTCAACGGCGAGGAAGAAGAAGGATGCGGCTAAGAAGAATAAAGCCGCCGTGAGGAAGAGAGAAGTAGCAGCCCAGAAATAAAAAAGATGTTGCGAAGAAGAAGATTGAAGGCGCGATAAAGAAGAGGAAGCAAGACGGTGGTGTCGAGGGTGATCCTCCTCGAATCCAACCAAGCGGACTCGGAACCGGGAGAAAGAAACCACACCAGTAACAGAACTGCTTTCTCAGCCTGATAGTGAGGCTACGACAAGCATACCACTTCCTAATCAGCCAGCTATTGAACCCGAAACTCCACATAATCCAGTGACCTGCTTTCAGGCTTTTCCACAAAGAGTCCTTCTCATGTCGAAGACAACGATGAGGAGATTGAGTCTAACAACAGAGAGGATCCCAACATAGATCTACACATACATGAGGCAGGGAATGACAAGGTCCCACAAAGAACGGTAAACAACTAAGTTTCAAATGATTTGGAAATTGGGAGAAATTGGTTGATTGTTGATACAGTTAAACTAAGATATTAGGGTCTTAAGAATTGGACAAAATTGTGTAAGTAGTACAACTTAGTGATTTTTAAAAAATATAACTTGCAAAACTATGTGAAGTTTAAATGGTGTAACTAGTGCAACTAAAGAGTGAAAGTAGTGTAACTAGTACAACTAAGAGATTGAATCTAGTGTAAGTAGTACAACTACGTTTTAATTTTCTAGTGTGACTGGTACAAATAGATAATTATTATTAGTGTAAGTAGTACAACTTAGGTAGTTTAAATAGTAGAACTTGTTTACTAGATGATGTTTTTACCGTATTATTAGTCAAACTGGTACAACTAAGTGATTTTATATTGTATAAAATTTACTAGATGGTGTTGTTATTGTAAAATTTAGTGAGTTTTAAAGTATAACTTGTACAACTGTGGGAAGTTTAAATAGTGTAACTAGTACAACTAGACGGTGTTGTTGTCGTATTATTAGTCAAACTGGTATAACTAAGTGATTTTCTGTTGTATAAATCGATTATTTAGATTGTGTAATAATTGTTTGTGTTTTGTTTCAGGTTGTGGACGAGAATATGGCCGTAGAACTAATGAGGACCTAGTGGTTTTTTCTTCAAGCCGAGTGATTATGGGAAGGTTTGCAAAGCTCTCCACAAGGTGCCACCAACACAAATTTATTGAGAAGATTAAAGGGTTTGAAGAGTCAGAGAAGAATTGGTTCAAGAACCACCCTCAGTTCAAACATATTATTCCACATGGATTGTTCCCCTACAAGAAAGGTGATGGGAATGTGGATGTTGCTTCTCCGTACAATGACTACGGGAAAAGGGTCAACAAGCTTGGTTTAGAGTAAATGGTGTTCCAGTTAGATACTCTATCAGGAAACATGGCCTACTCTCTGGTATATACTGCCACAACTACCCATAAAAACTACCTGAGCAAAGGGAGTATGAGGTTTACGAGTGGATATTTTAAGATTAAGGAGAAGAAGACTAAGAATCAGAAGGGGAAGGAAAATGGTCTGAGAGTAACACAAAAGGATGTGAAGCGAAGATTAGCACGATGAAGGCTTATCGTAGTAACGACCGTCTAAAGATGGTGATTCTTTACTTTTTGATCACAATTCTGAGAGGAGATCAAAAGTAGGACACCCCATTGAGCCTTTCCTTCTTCAAGCAGTAGATGATCTGGATTTTTGCACCAACTTTCCATGGGGGCCGTTTCACGTTCGATGATTGCATTAAGGAGATTTTCCATTTGAAGAATCATTTCAGTGTTGGGATGCCAGACAATCCGAGTTGGACATTTCTTGGCTTTATTAACCCTTTGGAGGTATATATTAGTTAATTTTTCAGAAGCATATTTGTTATAATATAACTAATATGGTTGTTTGAAATGGTATGCAGATATTGGTGTTTTAATGTATCCATGTACTTAAGGACAAATTCAGAGACCCTGTTCGAAACAGTCTGGTAGATTTCCCAAGAATGTGCAAATGGAGGTACAAGAAGACTGACACTACATGATTTGCATTAGACGAGATTTATCGAGCACTTGGAAAAACAAAGGTAAAAGATTATAGGTGTTGTTTGTGTTATTTTCTTCGATTTAAGTTCATTATTAAGTTAAAGTGTTATTTGTTGTTGTTGTTGTTGTTCATATTTCAGGTGATTACCAGTCGTTTGGTACTAGAAGGATATGACGTAGACCTCTTGTACAATATCAAGGATGAAGGGGTTTGGGAAGATGTGGAGCTAGTAAATGATTCGGATACCCAAGACCTAGTTGTCGACAGTTGGAACAAGATCCTTATAGAACCCGAGGGGAAAATATTTTGGGAGGATCTCTTCGACATGGATGTGAGAACACCGACCTACCACACATGAAGAATCCGAGCCTCAAGAGTTCACCGAAAGACATGAGGAAGCAAGGGTGTGTGAGGAACACGAGGCAGGTTTTGAGAGTTTAAAAGAATTGGAAATGAAGTTGACAAAGAGAATGGACGAAAGTTTTGCTTTGAGGGATGATATAATTTGTCTTCTGGCAGCAAGAGTAAAGGAGTTGGAAAAGGAAAAGAATGAACGAGAAAGAGGTAATTGGTCATTCCAGTTTGAAACAGGTGGAGTTCAGAAGAAAGAGGTAATTGGTTTAGAAAATGGTTTTGGTAGATAAGTGTATTTATTTTGGTTTTGAAGTGATATTTGTTTTGGTTTTGTGGTAGATAATGATGGTGAGGGAGGCTAATATAGTGGCTGAGAAGGAGGGTGAGGGAAGGTGAGAATGAGGTGGAGAAAGAGGTTGAGGAGGTGGGTGACAAGGAGGGTGAAAAAGAGGGTGAGGAGGAGGGTGACAAGGAGGGTGAAAAAGAGGCTGAGGAGGAGGGTGAAAAAGAGGGTGAGGAATGTGATATGTATCCTGAGAAGGAAGGTGAGGAAGGTGATAAAGAGGTTGAGGAGGAGGGTGACAAGGAGGGTGAAGAAAGTGATAAAGAGGCTGAGGAGGAGGGTGACAAGGAGGGTGAGGAAGGTAAGGATTTGTTGTATAAGTAATTCTTTTAGGCATAATCTAATTTATTGTTTTTTCTTGTATATGATGCTGAGGAGGATTCGCCATGTACACTTCAAGTCATGGTAGAAGCGGCTGAGAAACTCAAGAAAGAAGCGACTGAGAAACTCGAGAAAGAAACGGCTGACAAGGGCTTCTGCTGAGAAGGCTACTGATGAGGGCGGTTGGAGATGAAGAAAGCTGCTGGAGATGAAGAGACGGTTGGAGATGAGGAGGCAGTTGGAGATGAGAAGGCGGTTGGAAGGCCTAAGAGGTCTCATAAACCGTCTCATTCGGTAAGATCTCCTTATCAACAAAACTGATAGCTATTTAGAAAAGCTTTTAAAACTATGTTCCTTTATATTTTAGACTTAAAACTTATGTTCCTTTTGGTATTACACTTAAAACTTATGTTTCTTTTAGTGTTGGTTTGTTGAAATTTGTGTTTTGTTAAAAATATCAGGTATTTTGGTTTAACTAATAATACAAGTACAACTACGCAATAATATTTAAGAATGGTACAACTAGTATAACTGGTCGACATTTAACCAAAATGTTTAAAACTTTAAACACAGTTAAAACGTGATACACATTTAAAATGTGATGCACATTTAACTCAATACAAAATGAATTAACATAGTTGTACTAGTGTTATAGTTGTACCAATTTTGTACATAGTTGTACTAGTTTTATAGTTGTACCCGTTTGTACATAGTTGTACTAGTTTTATTGTTGTACCCGTTTGTACATAGTTGTACTTTGGTAGTACATTCGAAACATATTAGTTGTACCACATAATAAATACATTTAACTGAGTTGTACCACTTATTTATGTTTACATTCCTTTGCCCGGATCCAATGAAAAAATAAATGTTGTCAAAATACACTTCATGGATGTTTCAAAAAAATTATGTGGACAATTAAGTTAACAAGTCTTGAAAGTATAAGGTATATGATGCAAACTTATGTAATGGTGATAGAAATAACCAAAAAAAAGTAACACACTCAAAATAATTAAGAAAGCCTATTTAACAATCATAAGAAGCCTATCTAAACACATACCAACACATGCAACTACTTATTTTTCCAAATAGAATACCTTAATTAAATAATAAGAAACCTATAATAATTACTTGTCTGACCAATAAAACGTAGTTTTTACCAGTCATACCAGTAATACTTGTATGACCAATAAAACGTAGTTTTCTTAGTTAGACCAGTAAAACACGGTCAAAACGTGATACACATTTAAAATGTGATGCACATTTAACTCAATACAAAATGAATTAACATAGTTGTACTAGTGTTATAGTTGTACCAATTTGTACACATGTGTACTAGTTTATAGTTGTACCCGTTTGTACATAGTTGTACTAGTTTATAGTTATACCCGTTTGTACATAGTTGTACTTTGGTAGTAAATTCGAAAAATATTAGTTGTACCACATAACAAATACATTTAACTGAGTTGTACCATTTATTTATGTTTACATTCATTTGCCCGGATCCAATGAAAAAATAAATGTTGTCAAAATACACTTCATGGATGTTTTCGAAAATTTATGTGTACAAGTAAGTTAACAAGTCTTGAAAGTATAAGGTAGATGATGCAAACTTATGTATGGTGATAGAAATGACCAAAAAAAGAGCAACACACTCAAAAATAATTAAGAAGCCTATTAACAATCATAAGGAGCGTATTTAAACACATACCAACACATGTAACTACTTATTTTTCCATATAAAATACCTTAATTAAAATAATAAGAAACCTATAATAATACTTGTCTGACCAATAAAACGTACTTTTACCAGTCATACCAGTAATACTTGTCTGACCAATAAACGTAGTTTTCCTAGTCATAACAGTAAAACTTATCTGGTCAATAAAATATAGTTTTCCTAGTTATACCAGTAATACCTTACAAAAGCAACACACTCAAATAATTAAGTAAGACTTATTCATTGTTGTCACTTCCATCGTTTCCACTTCCTTCGTCGCCACTTACAGTTGAATGCTTCTTCTTTCGCTTCCTCTGATATTCTCCTGCAGATTAGAATCTAGTTACTTGTTGTCTTCCTTTCTTTTTTCTCCACAAACGGAGGGAAGACAAGCTTATATCGAATTTTGTCACGAACTTCCCAGGATGAATGATGAGGCACTGGATATATTGTCATGTAATAAGCCAATGTCCACTGCTCCAACCAGTAATACTTGGAACAATAATCTTCATCTTTTTCTCCTCGCTTAATGATGGCAGCAAGTGCATGAACACAAGGGTACCGGTCAATATCAAAACACCTACAATAGATGTTTTGTTGATCAAGTCAACAAAATACCCTTCCATGTCCCGGCCAATCACATGTAGTGACGTTCAAATGTTTTTTAACTCGATCACCTTCAGCGTTTTTGCAATCGGATACAGGTTATCCAATATATGATGCACATGCGGGACTAGTATATGCGTCTCATGTACATGCAAAGATATTTGTCAGTATTTGTTAAAACCATTCTATAATATTTCCCATGATCTCATCCACCATTGGCAACAAATCATATTTCCTTGGTTCCTTTAAAACACCATTGAGAGATTCAACAGTGTTGGTTGTGTCTATGTTGTACCTTTCTCTAGAAATTTACATATGGCCCATTTGGTCTCATGAACATTGTCATCCCAAATAGTCGACGACTTGAGAAACTTTCTTCTGAAATCATTATAGGATTTTCTAAACTCCACCTCTGTATACAAGACCAGCAAGTTTCCTAAACTTTTTGCTACCACAGATTTCGTAACATTACTGCATGCTCCTTTCACATTAGTTAGACAAGTGATATATGCAATAACCATGAATCGCCAATGGGTAGACCTCGTGTACTGTCTTGATGATGCTTTGGTGTTATAATCAGTACAAAAATACAAGCTGAGGGATCATCCGGTATCAAAGTTTTCAGCGTAATCAAAAAACCACGTCGCAACTTCCAGTTTTTCTCACCATCTACTACCGCAAAAGCCAGGGGATAATGATGATGATCTGGATCCTGAGCACTGGCATAAGAAGCACACCTTTATACACACCACTCAGGTGAGTTCCATCTATTAATTATCACTTTACGCATAGCCTTAAAACCCTTCGACGTAGTGCAAGCCCCGAGTTGGCAAAGAACATGTACTTAAAATGGTTATGCTCATCCACTTCTAATCGTGTAACCATACCAGGATTCAGTTGTTCCAACATGGTACAAGTAAGATGGAAGTTAGCAAAACTCTCAACTGGGTCACCACGCACATCATTCAGAGCTTTGTTTTTTCCTCTCCAAGCTGTTGAATACGAAACCGTAGCACCCAATCTGTTACGAACCAATTCTATGAGAGCCTTTGGAGTGGGAGTCTTGAATTGGCCAGGATAATCAGCGTGCACCACATATGCGACCAAGCTTGGTGTCCTCTTTTCCCCTTCTTGGTTCTACTTGCACTTGTCTGAGCGCACGTATGAGTCTTTCTATATGTTCTAATTGAGAAAAAAAATCAGATTCCTTGAGTTTTGCAGCTCGTAAATACTAGCAGAACCAAACTGCACGACATTTCAATACGTAAACCCAAGGCTTTGATTTTCAACTATGTCCAACCTCAAAACAATTAATAGGCACAAGCTTTGTCCACTAAATCTTTAACTTCTTTGCTTAGTCTCAAATTCTTGATGCAAGCTCATTTCAATGCCATCATCCCACTCAAGATTTACCACAGGTGTAACAGCCTCCACATCGCCATTTCGTCACCCTCTTCATTGATTTCTCATGCTCATACTCTTCCTGCTTTAGTATGAGGAACAATTCCAAACTCCTCAACTCCAACCATATCTTCATTAACTCTGGCATCACTCAGAATTTCCTCATTCATAGAAACATCTCTTACTCTGTTTTCCGAGATGATTTCCGTAGCTCCACATGTAAGACACGCACGCCGGTTTCTATCAAATTCCATTAAATATCCTAAAACGTCTTCATCGTCCAAGATATAAATGCCTCTTATTATCCAATACCAACGGAAAGTAACTTAGGTGAACCTTGGTCACATCTATATCGATCTTCATTTCTTGCATATTCTATCAACCAAGTCAAAATAAGTAATCTCCTCATAACTTCCCTTCATCACTAAAGTAGAAAGTATGTCCTTCTTTCCGATTCCATCGAACTTCATTACCCACATCTTGAATAATATCCCCCATTATCAAAACAACATTACCACAGAGTAGTTATACCAATTATACTAAATCAATAATCACAGTTATACTACTCTTACCAGTTTGACTACTTTACGTGTTACAATTAGTTACAGTTATACTACGTTGACTTGGCACATGATTACTATAAGTTATACTAATTGTACCAATACACATATTGAATTTGTTACTTTCAGTTGTACTATGTGTACCAGTTGTAAGTTTTGTATTAAAAATATCAGTAATACTACATCAGTGTGTACCGGTAAAATGGGTTGATAACGAGTTTTTCAAAATAAGTCGTACATGTTGTACCTTTGTGAAAAACGATTATTCTACAATTTTGCATTAATAACTTTATATTAAACCTCAGAATCTTACTCATTACGTTTACATACCTATTACATGACTCAACCGAGATAAACAACAAACAAAAAATGATTGAGACAGAGAAGATTGATAGAAAGAGAGAGAGAGAAGAGAGACGAGATGAGAGAGAGACGGAGAGAGACGAAGAGAGAGAGAGAGAGAGAAGAGAGAGAGTATATCACTTAACAAGCGATTGCAGAGCCAATGAGGGACGCACATTGCTGTTTCTCGGCGTCTCTAAGTTGTCAAACCCTTTGAGAAATCAAAGAAAAACGTTTTGTTGGATGAAGAAATGAAGAAGATAGGTTGGTTGTTGAAGCTCATAAATTTTAGTCCTTTGGTGGTTGAACACGATTTGAAGAAGGAGAGAGTGATTAAAGAGGCTATGTGGGACCCATTGATTCGAGAGAATGAGGAGAACTCGAGAAGGAAGGAGAGAAATCAACAGCCAAGATTATAACGTGAGGAAACGATCCAATGGCTATGGTTCTATTTTTCATTAATGGCAATCTTTGTAAATATTTTATTCCTTCTCATCTAACGGCTAAAATTATAACAGAATATTTAGATCTAATGGTTGGCATTTCTCCCTTCTTTGAGGATATTTTCGTAATTTAGTCATCACTTGGCCCATGTAGATTAACTTGAGTTGGTTGTAGATTATTTTCTCACCATTTTGGACCATTATAGATTCAAATTCCATTGCTCTCCTTAGTAATATTAAGATCCTAACTTTTCCATGGTGACATGCATTATCTCTTCCATTTCCTAAAGCTCCGGCAAAAATATATAAAATTTTGGATTATTGTTCGTTATATGTGAAATTTTGACATATGGATGAGATTTAGTGTTCACTGATCGCAAGTCTTCATGTGTAATACAATCCACAACATCATTTGTCCACAATTTCTGTCCGCAATAATATGTATCCACAATGCACATTGACCTAACCACATATGTCCATAAAATATATATCTAATTTTAGTTTGAATATTAAATAACAAAAAATTACACATAAATAATACACTTTATTATTTCTAATTTTTGGTTAAGTTTTTTTATTTATATTAGAGTTCTTTATCTCTTTAGAACATATAATAGTTTTATCATATCCACGTTTTTCATGTCCACTCTTTTCTATTCATATTCTCTTGCCAAAAAACTCAATCCACATTTTTGGTACATAATCAACAAAAAATATATTTAATAACTAAAATTTGAAAATTAAATAAAATATTATATATATATATGGATATCAATATGATTTAAAAAATATTACACAATTATTATATGTTTATTTATATATGAGAAAATACAATAATGAAAAATTCAACACGATGTAGTAAAATTTTTTTATGAAAAATAAAATAAACTAACAAAATAAATAAATATGTAATTCCCTTGGATCACATCCATTTACTTAAAATTCAAAAGATTAGTGTTGGTCCACACATTTTTATAGTTACACTCTCCTTGTATTCTAAGCACGTTACCACATCTTCTTCAACAAATCAAGGGTTTTTTGTCCCATAATTCACTTATCGTACAACCAAAGTGGCTCTCATGCACATTGTGCCTTGTTGTGTTAAGAAAGACAATAATGTGTCTTATTGTGTAAGATACTCTTATTCACTATTGTTCCAAGAAAATATTTGCAAAAAATCATTTGTTTTCTTCTTGAAACGAAATATCAAATTAATAATTCTTTTGTAAAACTTAGTAATGTTATTTTTGCTGAAACTTTGGTGAATTAAATATTAAATATGGCAAGAGGTTACATTGAAAATAAATAAATTCTATAGTGAAGATAAATTTTGGGTTTTAAACCTCAGATAATTGCGAAAGCTTAAACTGTGGCCCAACAATAGAGAAGATCCGGTAAATGGCTGAACTCTAAGAGGAAAAAAGCCCATTAAGTGAGGAGCCCTTTGGCTGAGAATGTTGAGATGCTAAGACCCTTAAAAAAGGGCACATAGGTTTCTGGCTTGAGAAAGGTCTACTGATCAGAAGATGTTTGAGTGTAACGAAGAAGATGATGAGAAAAAACAAGAAGCTCCAGTCCTTCATATCAAGAAAGAGAAAGCTAGTGATGCATGCACTTGCTCGATTCTTCAGGGTTCTCTTCTCTGAAGGAGGAGGATCTATTCGTGATGGTCCGATCAATGATAAATGGGATAACATCCGAAGATCTAAAAGAGCCACGATATAATTAATATGTGGTTTCGTTCACACCAAGTCTCGTAAATTACTGATTGCCAAGCTATATTACGACAACTCGGTGGTGGTTGAAGGGGTTGGCACAAGGCAAGTACTTGCCAAGTTTTGGTTACTTACTATTTGATTTGGTTTGTCTCAGTAATTAATTTTACTACTTGACTTGTTTGAGACAAGTATTTGTTTTTATCAAATACTTGCGAAAAAAAAATTGATACTTGGAAGTTACTTGACTTAGCTTGTCCTATTGATTACATACAAAAAGAAAAATATTCTAAATTCTCAAAAAAGTACCCAAAAATAAAAATAAGAGTTTGAAATATTGAAAAACCACATGAAACTCATTGTTCCTCCATTTTATTCCGATGCTCTAAAACAAATTTTGTCTACTTTTTGTATTATTGTAATACAAGCAAAAGACAAGACAAGTTTTATTTTGTAAGTAACAAGTATTATTCAGAAAGTAACAAGTATTTTATTGAACGAGTAATAAGGTATAAGTAACGAGGCAAGTACCAAAAAATAAAATGATACTTGATACTTGCCTTGTCCTTGCAAGTAGTGAAATTTGTTGATTTATTATTTACCTTGTCAACATCCAAGTAATGGTCTTTTCAAGGCGAATAGGGGTCAAGTCACGAGTATAAGGCGAATATGAGTAATGATGCCCATCCCTAGGTGGTTGGTGCCAGAGATATTTACAATGGCGTGGGTAATGTCTTCCCAAGAGTCAGAGGGGAGCGAGAGATCAAGCTTTGAAGCCAAGGGCCTCCAAATAGCACTCATGTAAGATCCGTCAAAGAAGATAAGTCTCATGATTCAAGAAAACTATTGCAGAGAAGGCATGAAGGGTCTATATGAAGAACCCAAGAGAGAAGATGATCCTTAGGTGGATAAAGGTTGAGTAACTAAGAACACCAGGTCAGATTTTTATGCTTCGGAATTCTTTTAGAGAACCATAATGCCTTACTCCAAGAGACTATTGGATGATGTTCTGTAAAAGAGTGGTAGATAAATCCCATAACGAACTTATTGTTATTGGTTTCAGAAATTCTGCGAGAGTTCCAAACAGCTTGATCAGGAGAATGAGAAAGAGAGATAGTGGAGAGATGGATATGAACTTGCTCCATTGCCAAAAAGCAAGAAGGGGAGATATTCCAAGATTTTCAACTCGAGTTTTATGGATCTGATTTTACCTGAGACAAGTAATGATATTTTTATAACTTTTTTTATGGATTTTATATATGATGAAAAAAAAGATAAACAAAAGTAAAAACAAAGAAATCAGAGAAGATGAATCAAATGAATGGTCGATGGATGGAAGTGGGCGATAACGATGATGATCTAGAACCAATGATATATATATATATATATATATATATATATATATAATATATGGAGATTGGATCGTGTTTCTGGACATGTGTCTCTCTTAACTGGATCAGTGGATGATAAGATGAAACAAGGTTGAATCCGACTTGCTGAATGTATATCTCTCTCAAGTTGGGGTCGATGGATGTAATGAGGTGAAGAATCACCATAAGTTATGTGGATTGAACATGATAAGATTCCGACTTGCTCTCTGGTTGGCTTCTCACACAAACTAGAAAGACGTAGGGTTTATTTTCTTAGGGTCAAATTACTCATATATTGATCAGGATAAAATGTACACTTCCACTTATAATGGTTTTATATAGCACCTGATGTGGTTTGCCCTTGTAAGGGACATGAAGCAAAATGACAATGAAACTCTAGGACTCTAAAGCAAGCCTAAACAAAGGACTGAATTATTGACTCTAAAAGGCTAACAAATGCCCATAAGTTCTTATCGAAAAAAAAAAAAAAAACCACAAACCAAAACAATAAAACCGGTTAGAAATCATAATTGATATCTTTACCTTGCCTCACCTGGAACCAGACAGTTAGTTATCAGAACCGAATGAGTTTGAATTTAAGGATGAACCGAGATTGCTTGTGAAAACTGCCAATTCGGTTTGGTTCTGGGCGAGGGTTGTGAACTGGATCGGACCGCTTGATCTTGAACATCAGTTGGGCCGGTTTTATATTGAATATTCAATTGAACCATTTCTTCAATCAGTAGCTGGTTCTAGCCGGTTTGATTTTGATTTAGGATTTCTTGGACAGGTTTGGAGAAACCTTCTCTTATGACCCGTGATCCCAAACGGGTTGTCGGACCACGCCTGATTATAGGACCTCTACTTGGATGGCCTCATCATTCCCACCGTCTTGAGAAGGTTATGACCTTAGAACATCATCATCTGCAGTGAAAGGAGACAAGTCATATACATTGAACGATGGAGAAATTTGGAACTCACCTCGAATGGATAGCTTGGACTTCCTCTCTTCTGGAAACCTTTATGGCCGCATGTGTACCCAAACCCAGTCACCTGGTTTAAGCAACACCTCCTTTCTTTTCTGGTCAACCCGTGCCTTAACTTTTTTCAGCCTTCTCCTCCAAACGCGCCTTAACTCTCTGGTGCAGTTTCTTGACAAAATCAGATTTTATGGAACCATCCCGGCTACTATATATGGCATGTGGCAAAGCAATGAGATCTAGGGGGTTTCTGGACAGAAACCATAAACACTTCAAAAGGAGAAAGGTTAGTGGCCGAGTGCTTAGCATGATTATAAGAAAAATCTATGAAAGGTAAACAAGACAACCAGTTCCTTAAGCTCTTACCGACCGTAGCTCTCAACAGCTGAGAGAGTGTACGGTTTACTACCTCGGTTTGGCTATCTGATTGGGATGACGTTGTGGTAGAGAACATCAGCTTAGCACCGAGTTTCCTCCAAAGTATCCTCCAGAAGTGACTGAGGAACTTAGAGTCTCGTTCTGACACAATGGTTCGAGGCATACCATGTAGACGAACCACCTCTTTGAAGAATAAACTAGTTATTTGAGTGGCATCATTTGTCTTGTCACAAGGTATGAAGTGAACCATCTTTGTAAACATGTCTACAACTACAAAATTGGAATCCTTGTGGTATATCTTGGACAAGCTCAACACAAATTCCATGGAATTGTCCCTCAAAGAACCCTGAGGAATGCATAGCCTTTTCTCTTTGAACAAAAACCCATCATGATGGTAGTATGGACCGGATGCAGCCTGGGTTGTATTCCTAAAAATTTCTTGAAAATCAGGATCAATAGCATAAGAATCTTTTACATGTTCAAAACTCATGATCTAGCTTCCTGGTTGATATAAGGGTGTGTCTCTTGGAGAGAGCATCATCTACAACATTTTCCTTTCCTTTCTTGCACTTAATCACATAGGGAAAAGTTTCCACAAAATCCAACCAGCTGGCATGTCTTCTCTTGAGTGTGGTTTGACCCCTCAGGTTCTTAAATGTCTCATGATTTGTATGAATAAAAAACTCCTTAGACAATAAATAATGTTGCCAAGTTTCAAGTGATCTCACTAGAGCATAGATAGCTCTTTGTCGTATGTGAGGTAATTTAGGGTAGCTCCACTCAGTTTCTCACTGAAAAAGGTTACTGTCCGGCCTCCTTGTGTAAGCACATCACTTATACCTAAACCCAAAGCATCATATTCAATCTCAAAGGTCTCTTTAAAGTTAGGAAGAGTAATGACCAATGCATGAGTCAAGCTATATTTTAGTTTATTAAAAGACTCTTCTTGAGCATGTCCCCAAATAAAGGATAAATTCTTCTTGATCATTGAAGTCATGGGAGCAGCAATGGTACTAAATTCCTTGACAAATCTTGAAAGCTTCGCACATGGTCGATTGTGGTTGGTGTGGGCCAATCTTGGATTGCCTTGGATCTTTTCTTCATTGACCTTCAGTCCCTGTGAGCTCACATAAAAGCCTAAAAAACCAATTGATCAGTGCAAAGTATGCATTTCTTTAAGTTAGCATAGAGGACTTCTGTCTAAGATTTTCTAGAACTTGTTCTAGGTGATTAACATGGTCGGTTAGGCTCTGGATATAGATCAGTATGTCATCAAAATATATTACTGCAAACTTACTGATGTAAAGCCTTAGCACCTGGTTCATGAGTCTCATGAGATTTTGGGTGCGTTGGTAAGGCTGAAGGGCATGACCATCCATTCATACTAACCTTGTTTGGTTTTGAAGGCGGTTTTCCACTCATCATCTTCCTTCATGCGTATTTGGTGGTATCCACTCCTAAGAACAATCTTAAAAAACACAATAGACCCACTTAGTTCATCCAACATATCATCTAATCTTGGTATGTGTACCTATACTTGATGGTAATGTTGTTAATGCTCGACAGTCCAAACACATACGCCATGTACCATCCATCTTGGGTACAAGTAGGACTGGTACAACACATGGGCTAAGGCTATCCCGTTTACAGCCTTTTTCCATGAGGTCTTGTACCTGCCTCTACAATTCCTTGACCTCCTTAGGATTGACTCGGTAAGCGGCTTGGTTGGGAAGTGGTGCACCTGGGACGTGGTCACTCTGGTGTTCTATCCCTTAGATTAGAGGTAAGCCAGCTGGTATGTCATCTGTAAATACATCCTTGTACCTGCTCATGAGGTCATGAAATTCAGTAGGTAGTTTCATGGACCTCAAAACCTGCAAAACAACCTCCCTTAAAGACCATTAGCAACACTTGCATTTCTTGATATAAGGACTTAAGGACTTGACCAGAATTGATATAAAGGTTAGTCATACTTACTTTGATGGTTTGATCCATGGTCTTTTGCATGTCATAAACTCTTGTGGGCTGAGGGGTGCCAGTTTATGTTTCTTGTTGTTCTGACTGAAATGTAGATGTTAATCCAGCCATGACGGATAGTCTCTTTATTAAATTGCAAAGGCCTTCCTAGGAGTATGTGGACGGCTTGCATTGGGACAACATCAAACTTAACCTGATCATGGTACTTTCCAATACTGAAGAAAACCAAAATTTGCTCGGCTATCTTGAGTTTAGTCTCATCATTGAGCTTGAGGCAGTATGGGAGTGGGTGAGGAGTCTTAAGAAGACCTAACTTATCAACAAGATACTTGTTGGCCATGTTAGTACAAGATCCTTCATCAATAATCAAACTACATACCTTTTTCTCAATGATACATCTTGTATGAAAAGAGATTTTCCTTTGTATTTTTTCTGGATCAAAGAGGGCACTAAGGGCTCGTCTGATTACTAGCAACTCGCCAGCCTCAGGATAGTCAATTACCTCTTCATCTGATATGTGGCCTCCATATCGGCCTCATTTTGAGAATCATACTTGCCATCTGCCTTAAGGATTATCACCCTCTTGTTTGGACAATCTCTAGCATAGTAACTCTTTCCATGGCATTTAAACAAGTAATGACACGAGTTCTTTGATTTTTCACAGAGGTCTTACCTGGGTCTGGCTTGTTTGACTTTGATGATTCAGCTCGGTTCTTCTTGAATTGGTTCTCAACCTCAACAGACATGCCCTTGTCAAAGATTTTGGTAATCGATTGGACCAAGTACTTTTGCTCATGGTGGTTGACATGTTCTTCCTTTTAATGTGTTGTTCGGCCTGGATAGCATAGTGTAGCAAGTCATTGAAATTATCATATGGTTGCCTCTCCACTTTGTAAGCAATACGATTTTGCAAACCGTCTAGGAACTGAGCCATCAAGGTCTCATCTGGTTTGCGTGTGTTAAGCTTATTCTTGAAGGATTCAAACTCCTCAAAATATTCTTCCACAATCTTGTTACTCTGAGACAATTGCGAATTTTTTTGTAAATCTCTTTGATAATAAGATGGAACATACCTGGTGCAAAGCTTAGTTCATATAACTCTTCCCACTTACGGGCTCTCACGACATGCCCAAGACTCAGAAACATCTTTGTCCCACCAGGCCAGAGCGTTTTCAGTGACCTGAGCAGCAGCTAAGGCTATCTTCTTAGCCTCAGAGTAATGGTAGTACTCAAAGATGTACTCCATCCATTTTTACCACTCGATGTAAGCATCTGGATTAACATCTCCAAAAAAAGTTGGTGGTTCAGCTTGAGATCCTTAACTCCCCTGCCATGGAACCTCCTCTTCCTCATCGCAGCCTATCCTTTTATCTCGGCCTCCATCACCTTGTTGCCTCCGATGTCGTCGTCCTCCTCCTCCGGATTGGACGGGTGGTGGTTCTTCTAGGCTTTGAGGTTATGACCCGTAACTGTCCTCATCAGAGTCACGTGTACGTTGGTTTCTTCCTGGAGTCGTGGTCCATTGACTCGGGTTCTCTATTCCAGGCGAGCCAGCTGCTCGGTTACAGCGTGGAAGGTCGCGACTAGTTTGCCTTGGGTAGTCAGAAGCTGAGCGTTGATGTTGGCTTGGTCTTGTCCTAGGTCTGCCATTGTTTCTCAGTAAATAAAAGAGACAAGAAAAAGGAATAAAGTGTAAAAGGAAGAATTGGTTTTACATAAACTAGGGTCGGATATTAGGTATCGACCAAGCAAAGAATTAATCGCAAGATTTTTTTTAGAAAGTTTTAAACATGATAAAAGGTCTAAATTAATTGCTAATTGATTTAATGAATTTGTAATCAAGGAATATGGGAAATAGAAGCCTAGCAAAATTGGGTTTTCAAATTATTTTGGAAACAAATTTACTCGATCGCCAAATATGGAAACTTGGTCAACAAGGAAATAAACAACTTGGTTCTTTTCATTTTCCCAAACTACTCGATCTAGAGCTTTTTTCGTTTTATCAGAATCAAAGCAACTAAGAAAACAACTAAATGAACAAAAGATGCAAGCAAATAAATCTCTTTTTAAAAAAAATTCAATTCTAAAACGATCTAGACTAGAAACAAAATAAAGAAAAGGACAAAGGAAAGGTGTAATTGGTATTCAGGAGCTTTAAGCTCTGATACCAAATGGTACGACCCATATTTTGGACAGTATAATCCGATGAACAGAGGTTCGACCAGGTTCAAGCTGCAATTCGGTCGGATGACTTTTGGTCAAGTTTTATGGATCCAATTTGTACATGAGACAAGTAATGATATTTTTATGAGTTTTAATGAATTTCTTATGTTGAAACAAAAGATAAACAAAATTAAAAACAAAGAAATCAGAAAAATATGAATCGGATGAAATGGAAGTGATTGGAATGGTCGATTGATGGAAGTGGGAGATAGCGTTGATGATCTAGAAATGATGATAGATATATGGATATGAGATCGAGTTGTTGGACGTGTGTCTCTCTCAACTGGATCAATGGATAATAAGATGAATGAAGGTGGAATCCGACTTGTTGGATGTATATCTCTCTTTAGTTGGATCGATGGATCATGGGGTTGAAGAATCGCCACAAGTTCTATGGATTTAACTTGATAGGATTCAGACTTTCTCTCTGGCCGGCTTCTCACATAAACTAGAAAGTCTTAGGGTTATTTGCTTAGGGGCAAACTAGCTCATATATTAATATCAAGGTAAAAAGTACTCTCCCACTTATAAGGGTTTATATAGCACCATATGTGATTTTCCCTTCTAGAGGAATTAAAGCAAAACGACAATGACGCTCTTGGAGTCTAAAGCAAGGCTAAAACAAAGGCCTTAATTATTGACTCTAAAAAACTAACAAATGCCCATAAGTTTTTATCGAAAATAAAAAGGAAAAAAGCACAAACCAAAAATAATAAACCAGTTAAAAATTATAATTGAAATTTTACCTTGCCTCACCAGGCGCTTAGTTATCAGAACCAGATGAGTTTGGATTTGAGGATAAACCAAGATTGCTTTTAGAAATTGCCAATCCGGTTTGGTTCTCTGCGAAGGTTGTGAACTGGATCGGACCGACTTGATCTTCAACCTCAATTAGGCTAGTTTGATCTTGAATCTTCAATTGAACCAACTCTTCAATCAGTAGCTGGTTCTAGCCGGTTTGATCTTGATTGAAGATTTCTTGAAAAGCTTTGGAAAAAAACTTCTTTTATGGCATGAGATCTAGAATGGGTGATCGGACCACGCCTGATTATAGGAACCTCTACGTGGATGGCTTTCATCACTAATGTAGAGAAAAGCGAGATACCAGACTGCCTTAGCCCAGAAGGCTACAAATTGAAGCAAGGGTCCCAATGGCGACCATGGGGAATGCCAAAATTTGATTGAGGATCCATTTTTTGGGTTAATACGGATCCACTGAGACGCTTCTTGACGCAGTCTCATAAGCTCTTTTAAGAGCCAAGTATGTGTTTGCATCTCTTTAAATTCCAAAAGATAGCTATCTTTAGGAACTAGTCAAATGATAAAAATATATATAACTATTGGGGTTGGCCCACTACATACTCCTAGTGTGATTAGATTACGTGAAAATTGTTATATAAACCTAAGATATCTTTAGATAATACTCATAATATTCATTATCACACTCACGACGGTTAAGAAACCTTAAAACCTAAAGAGACAAACAATTTGTCAGATTTTGAGATTTGATCGGAGGTTAACTCCAAATGCCCTAAGGGGTCTTCAAAAATTCTAATATACCCCATCAAAATTTTATTTTATTTTATTTAATTATTTTTAAATGTAAAATCGAGTTAAAGACTTTTCTACCCCTAATAAAACACACTTATTACGTTGACCCAGCCTAATATCCGACATTGACCCAGACCCAGTAAAATTGGTTTTACTAAGTTTAAAACAACACTTGTCATATAATAATTGATATATACATATAGTCTCACATAATAATTGATATATACATAAATTATTATATGTCAAAAATGAGTTAGATGAAAAATTGGTTTTACTAAGTTTAAAACAACACTTGTCATATAATAATTGATATATACATATAGTCTTCACATAGTAATTTTTGGTAGTCTTCAAGGATTGTAGTAATACTACCTACACATAGTAATTCTTGGTAATCTTCAAGGATGTAGTAATACTACCTAACACATAGTAATTCTTGGTAATCTTCAAGGATGTAGTAATACTACCTAACACATAGTAATTTTCTGGCAATTTTTATGTTTATCTAGTTAAACCATGAGTAAATAATATTTTTTCTAGTAAAACGTAAGACTTTACATTATGATTATCGTTGAAGAAGACATTTCAGCAGAAATTAACCGTAAATACGTATTTTTTTAGATTTTTCTAACTATAGTCTAACCATTCACACGCTAACAATGAAAGTTAAGGGAGTTTTTTGGAAACTGAATAGGTTTTGCTTAAACTATTAAAAATAATCATCAAAAAAAGTCTTAATGTACAGTCTTAACTATATTATAACCATTCACACGCTAACAATGTGGGTTCTATATCCTAAACATAAATATTCATACTAATACGAATGTGGTCCAAATAACACATAATAAAACCAGTAATCCTAGTAATCCAAATAACACATAATAAAACTAGTAATCCTAGTAATCCAAATAACACATAATAAAACTAGTAATCCTAGTAATCCAAATAACACATAATAAAACTAGTCATCCAAATAACACATAAAAAAATTCCACATTCAAACACCTGAACCTGCACCAATTCCACATTCAAAGTAATCTGCCATACCTCCTCCCCTGGATCTTCATGTGCCTCTGCCACTCCCTCTGCCTCTTTTCCTCTTCCACGAGATTCTCCTGCCGATGGAAACCTTGTTTGTTGCGGTTTTCCCTTCTTCACTTCAAAATCTGGAGGAAGTACTTTCATTGCTTTAACTTCTTCTGGTATAACCCAATCAGACATATGAGGAACAGGATATATTGTCCTATGATAAGCCAAAGCCCATTGCTCCACCAAATAATACTTAGAACAATAGTTAGATAGATGAAGTTCCTTTCCCGCTTATCAGTCATGAATGTAGCAGCAGCTACTGCATGTACACATGGGTATTTGTCTTTGTCAAATTGCTCACAGCTACAAGTCATCATAGCCATATCAACAATATAATTCTTCCGTCACTTCCTGAGACATTGTACTCAAGATGGAAGCTGTTTAACTCGTCAACCGAAAGAAACCCTGCATCAACACATCTTTTGGACATTTCGGTTTCAACAACAGGCACAAGCTTTATTGAGGGTGGTATTTCAGCTGCCTCTTTCCTATGTTTGTTAAACCATTCAGCCATTTTTCCAATGATGACATCGATCATTGGTAGTAAGGTGTACTTTCTCGCCTCTTTCATAACACCATTAAAAGATTCCACGGAGTTGGTGGTGTCAACATTGTACCTAATTCCTTCAAAGTAACATCTGGCCCATTTTCTCTCTTCAACACTTTTGTCAAGATACTCCGCTGCACTAGGATACTTCCTCCGAAAAGCATCATAAAGGTACAAGAACTCAGCCTCTGTATAAGCGTGTGTGCACTCTCTAAACTTAAACGCACAAGTATCTCTGTTGTTGCGGACATATCCTTTAACATTCTGAGACAAATGCCATATACAATACCCATGAGCAGCCTGAGGGAACACTTCACCTACTGCCTTGATCAAGCTTTTGTTTCTATCTGAAAGAAACACCAATCCAGGGACATCAGATATCACTGATTTTAGCTGTTCCATAAACCATATCCAACTATCATATTTCTCACCATCTGCAAACCAAATGCAATTGGATAGTGGTGATGATCTGGATCCTGAGCAGTCGCAACAAATAAAACTCCACCATAAACATTCTTCAGGTGTGTTGCATCCACAATGATGACTTTCCTCATCGCGATGAACCCTTCTATGCTAGCTCCCAAAGCAAAAAACAGATACTTAAATTTTTGGGCCTCATCCACAAACCACACGAGCTACTGTGCCAGGATTCATCTGCTTTAGCATGTGCATATAACAATTTAATAAAGTAAAACTCTCTTCTGGACTTCCTCGCACTTTATTAGCAGCTAATCTTTTTCCTCTCCATGCTGTTGTGTATGATACATCCACAGCAACCCTATGATGAACCAAATCGATCAAAGCGTTGGGAGCTGGTGTGTCAAAACGACCAGGATAATCTTCAGCCAAAACAGATGCGACGATTTGTGGTGTGCCTCTCCTTCTATTAGGCATTGTTCTTGTAGTAACAACAGAACATCTATGCTGCTTGATGTAACTTCTAATTGTCCAAAGATCCGAATTCTTCAGCTTTGCAACACGCACAAACCACTTGCAGCCTTCTTTGGCTCCTCGGCATTTTATCACATATCTCGTAGTATCCGACTTGATTACGCTATACTCAAAACATTTCAGATGTGAAGCCGTCTGAATAAGAACTTTTGCTGCCTCCTTGGTTCTAAATTCTTGACCTAAAACCAAATCCATACCATCATCCCATTCCTTATAGACAGATGGTGTTACTTGAACTGATGATCTTGCATCTGTATTTTCAAACACATGCTCATCCCTTTCGGTGACATTATCATGCATCTCAATGTCTTCGCAAAATGTGAGTACCCCACCAACACCTTCATTATCAGTTGCATAAATCTCAGTATCATCTTCATCACTATGCTCTATATCACCACCCTCTATATCAGTAGCCTCTCTATCAGTAGCCTCTCTATCGGATACACCGACATAGACATCAACTTCATTATCCTTAGTTTCATCATCCTCTTCTTCATCCGTTTTGTTGAACTCCACATGTAGAACACTTCTACACTTCTCATTATTTACTTGCAGTAGATAACCAAAAACGTCTTCATCATTCCAGATATATGATGGCTTGTTCGAATACAATACCATTGGAAAGTAACTAATCTTCGCTTCCATCTTATATTCATCTACTTTTATCTTTCTGCAAATACGCTCAACCAAAGCAGAGTATGTGACCTCCTCCACTGATTTCTTCAACACAATTGTGTGAATTTCATCTTCTCCTTCACCATCGCCCGATATCCACTTTATTTCAGGCCTCATCCTTCATATAAGATCCCCCGTAATCAAACAAATGATTGTGCAAGGCGGATTTTGCATTTCTCCTAAAATAAAATGGAATTGCCATTAAAAGTATTATTATTAAGAATCTTAAAATTAGTATTAATCCATATCAATATTATAATAGTAAAAGCAGTAATACTAGTCCAACAAGTAAATATAGTAATATCAGTAAAACCATTTTGCCTTAGTAAAACTAGATATCTTAGTAATACCCAGAAATCATCCTTGCACTAACTAACCACATTTTAGTTCCAAATTTGTTCAGATTTTATATTACCCATGATATATAATTAATATTAATGAAATTACACACAAGAAATCATCAAAAACGGACATAAATATACTATAAACCCATAAACACAGTTTTCAAAATCCTTTAAAATTTCTTCAAGTTTGCTTTGAATCTTTATTGTTTACACTAGCAGAGACATACACTTCTTTTTAATAGTATTCCAGCAAAAATTTCATGAAAAATTACACATAAATATATACGAAATCTATATACACAGTTTTCGAAACTGTTTTTTATCTCTCAAATATTTCATCAATTCTTATTTTTTTGACCTTACCCATGATATACACAACATTAAAAGGATAATCCACAAAAAAATTTCATGAAAAACAGACAAGAATTACCTGTTTAGAAACCTTCAAAATCGTTAATGGTGGATGAGGGAGATGAAGTCACTCCACGCCAAAGAGAGGAAAGAGGAAGAGGGAAGTGTGGAGAAATGAATTTGATTGGTTAAGTTAATATGTGGGCCATAGTGGTAGATGGATTATGGTTGGTTAATTTAATTGGAGAAATTAATATATTTATAAAGTAGAATTAATATAATAAATAAATAGAAGGTTATATATGTAAGGACAATCATAAAAGGGTAGTGAGAATAGAGAGGGGATAGAAGGAATAAGTTTTTGGTGATAAGGGTATTTGGAGTTAAGCTCCGATTTGATCTCGATGGAACTAACATCCCATATAGATGTTTGAGTGCATTTAGATACACGACAGAGACAACCTCAGTTTGATTTTGTTCAGTATTCACTACAAAAATATTTAGGTATATTAACTATTTTTTAGATCTAAGTTTGTTTCAATATTGCATGAGAACATGGCAAAGCGAATTCATATGAGGCTTGTTAAACGTTATAAACCAATATGAATTCCTAGAATTTTTTTCATCTCAATCTATAAGTAATAAGAGTTCACTAAAAACAGAAAACAACTAGGAATGGTGGAATGGCTTATGCTGTTCTTGAAACCTTTCAGTGGCATCCTCTGCACCAGCTTCAAGATCAGACATCTCGTCGTGTTCTTCTTCTTGTTTATAGTATATGGTGTTATAAGAGTGACCAGTGGTTTTGGAACGATGTAGAGTGGTTCCAGAGGAAGAGGTGGAGATTCTGAAACTCCCCGAACCACCAAGTGTTTTGCTAGGGAGCTTCCTTGCTTTTCCTTTCTTCATTTTGATATTTTGTGCCACTTCTTCAATGCCTTTGCCATTTGTTCATCAAAGGCTGCTTTCTTCATGTGTGAACCCATCTGCTCACACATCAACACAACATTTTTCATCGTTTAAACATTCAAGACTACTTTCATTAAGAGGTCACATGACTAGAATAGCAAAACAATATTGTTTACAGATTACCTGAGTCACCAGAGCGTACAACGGGAGAGTGATGTAGCTGCATAAGATCAAACCTCCTAGGCTGCATATATATACATCCTCACATGGTTTTAAATAAAAGATTTCTATTGTAAGAAACATAATTAAGGGTTTGAATGAACGTTTACCATAGAAAGAGTTTTATAACTACAAGGTTGAAATCTTTATGGAAGCATGATTTTAATCCAAAAGAATACTGCAAGCCACGAGGTTTATATTCTATGTATGTTATTCGGTAATATAATTTCAAAATATTTAAATTAAAAGGAGGTGCTTCTTTTTTTTTACCCATATCCAGAAGAAGTGTGTTATCTGGAAAGCATTCTGCAGAACACAGTGGAAATATATATATTAATTATAAATGAATATAATAGAAGAATAAAGAAGCTGAAGACATGGTTTTAAGTGTTAGTACCTGAAACAAGGCAAAGTGAATAAGATGAAGAAGCAGTTGAGGGCAATCCAACCAAAAGTATCGGTCTGAACCTTGCACTAGAGGCATCCCTTGAACTACTACATGTGTCTCTACGATTTCTAGCGCCATGGTTGCCAATATTGCTTGAAGCTTTGTTCCAACAGCTAGAATTATCTGTTACAAGACTTCTTATTGAGACAAAAAAAAAAACTTCATAGCAGGTTTAGCATAAGTAGAGAGAGGGATAGTCTTACTAGCACAGGAGGTATTGATGCCCAAAACAATGTTCTCCATCCTGGAAATTGAATATTATACATTTCAGTATATGAAATGAATTAGAAAACTAAAAAGATATATGTGCAGCTCACCATTAACATTAAACAGCAAGAATATCACAAATGATGCCCAAAGAACTGGACTGAGGAGCAAAACAAAAAGAATGTTAAGAAAACACTCACTATATTATAAGATCAACCAAAATAATTTCATTTGCAATTTATGTATGTGGAAATGTGTAGTACCTTATTCCAACTATCAACTTGAAATCATCCTCGAGAGATCTTTTGATATATCTCTGGAAGTTGAACTTTATTCCCGGAGCTAAATGAGCCTGATGAGAAGACCACACATCAAGATTTCAAAATAAAGAAAAAAAGGGGAAGGTGGCAGATTTTTGAACTCACAGAGATGAATCCGTTGGCGCAGAGTCAAGTAATCAGTTCTTCCCACAGACACAAAGAACTGCCTCAAGAAGCAACCCTGCAAAGAGCTCAAAATATTATTCTAAAATCTAAATAAAGAACAAGTTTGATGCAATTGGAAAAGAAAGAATAAATGGTTTCTTTACGACGTAAAAGAAGAAAGGAATTGCTGTCCAGAAACTTGTATGCAATTTTACAAAAGAAGTCTCATGAGTGAGCCTAAGTCTTGTTTGATCTGCTCCACAGCAAAGAAAGTATTAAAGACATTAAAACAAAAAGAAAGACAAAGCTCAGGGATTTGAACAGGACTTACCAATAGAAAAGTCATAATCATGAGATAATGTCTCTTGCTCCCACCTTTTTCCATCCACGAATCTGCAACATAGCCAAAACAAATGAAACATTATTATGAAATCCATCGATTTGTTGATCAAAACTAGAATCTTGATACCTTAAGCCTACTAAGCATCATGGTGATTAAACTATAGAGGATATGAAAGATGGCCAAGAAGAACAACAAGATGTGAAGTTGGTGCAAGCCTTTCACAGTTTATGAGTGGCTCATATCCATTTTTGCAATTCACAGATAAATCATCAGCAGCCAAATGATGTCTGCTAAAGAGATGGAGCCAAAGTATTTGTGTTTTCAAATGGACATGGTAGCATAGAGAGAGCAGCTTTTGATGGGACGCAGATCTTTAGAATGTATGTTTCTCCAAAGGTGAGTAATAAAGAAATGAATCCAAGAATCATCAGCTCTGCAGAATCAATCACTTTTTTAGTTTCTTGAAAAAAAGAA
This sequence comes from Moricandia arvensis, assembly GCA_905132765.1. Taxonomy (NCBI): domain Eukaryota; kingdom Viridiplantae; phylum Streptophyta; class Magnoliopsida; order Brassicales; family Brassicaceae; genus Moricandia; species Moricandia arvensis. The sequence continues at coordinate 33,025 of CAJHQP010007267.1, forward strand.
ACAAAACAAGACACAACAATATCATTACCTACCAGCTTTGATTTTTTCTAAGGCTTCAAGCAGAGAGTTTTTCTGCCTTTTCCATAACCACTGCGAAGAAACAATGAAAGATGATTCAGAAGTTCAATGTTTGAACAAAAACATGTAAGAAGAATTAAAACGGACATTGCCGCAGTCTTTGAAGACCCTTTTTCAA